>CACRXP010000768.1:184718-200236 GCA_902702965.1 Spirometra erinaceieuropaei
AATGGCTTCGTCTCGGAAAGCCGTAGATGAGGCCAACGAATTGCAATAGAGGGTCGCCTTCAGGTGAAACAATCACTCAGTCGACACAGTGCCCTCTCCGTTTTACAAGACTTCAGTCGCCGCATCATCTAAAAGGCTCCGACATCACGACCGCATCAGCAGACCAGAAACCCCAAAAACTTCAAAGCCTCAGCATGAGAGAAGAGGGATAGATTGACTCACAGTAGATAGCAATTGCTGCAAGACAACTTAATCAAACTTCCATGCAGTCAAGTGTCTTTCTCCAGCTTCGAGCCAACAAAACTCTCCGAAAAACTCCGTTCGGTCATTTAGATTGCCAAACTTGGTTGCTTAAAAGCAGCATTGATTTCTTGCGCGTATTAGTAATAATTAAGCTTTTGCAGAAGTTATGACACTAGAGGAGGAGGAGGAGGAGGAGGAGGAGGATGGAAATGGTGGTTCGGAAGAGCAGTCAGAGTTAGTTGGCGGCGGAGAGGAGGAGGAAGAGGCGGGCGGAGAGACGACGGTTGGTGCGATCGGAGAGGGGCAGTTGATCCAAACGTGTACAACATGTCCAGTTAGTGCCCGGAATGTCCGTTGACACCGAGGACAAGTTGAAAGCGGTTGTGGGTCTTCGTTGCGGAGTGCACGCAGCTGTGATTTGCGTGTTTCGCGTTTCGCTTTGGCGACAACGATGCGGTTGGCTTCGTAGATCGCAGCGTCTGTCTTCACTTTCCTCTTCCAGGTCGATCGGTAGTGGGCGAGGTCTTCCCAGTTGGCCGGATTGATTTGCAGACGCATCAGGGAGGATTTCAGGCTCCTGGTATCGAAGAATTTGGCCTCCTTGGCGGCGAAAACTCGTGGCGACGTCTAGGTAGAAGAGTCGGCAGGGTAGTCACTCGTCGTCCATGCGCACCAGGTGACCGCTCCAATGCAGCTGCATTAGTCTGATCATGGTGTAGATACTGAGGGTTCCCGTCCGTTCCTGTAAATCAGTATCGGGGATTCGATGCTGCCAGCTCAGCCTCAGGATGCGACGAACGCAACTGAGGTGGAATTGGTTCAGTGTGCGTGCCTGCTTTGTGTACACCATCCAAGTCTCTGCTCCATACTGCAGCGTCGGGAGGATGACTGCTTTGTACATCTTCAGTTTCATGCTGAGCTGATGACCGTCGCGATTCCAAACTATGCTTTGGAGATGGCCGAAGTCTTGACTGGCCTTCGAAATCCGGCGGACGACTTCATCGTCAATTTTCTTGCTGTGGGAGAGGGTATTGCCCAGGTGCGGGAGACGAGGGAGGTTTCAGATGGATGGTTCGGACGGATCCTCGCCTTGGCGCTCCACCACACCCCCTGGTCCACAAACAAATAACCAGGATTTTCGCCAACACAACAGAGAGTGGAGATTGGCACGGCAGAAGTCGCACCTAGACGTGCCGCCAACGCCTGGCTCGGATCTCCCACAGCCGGAGTGGCATAGAGGCCACATTAAGAAGGAAACATTGAAGCCTGACTCTCAGACCTCCAGTATAAGAGGTCCAAGTTATTCCTAAGTTGGCAACCTCCCAAGCCACCGCTTCTAGCGCACAGTGATAGTTACAAGCGCGTCAGATTGTTTATAGTGAGGAGAAAGTGCGCTGAGTCGTCGACCTCACTCTCCGTTCCCATTCCCACACCCTAGCCACTGTCCGAGCCGGTCGGCAGACTGGAGTGGGGAATGGGCGCGGTGGCTGACACGGTCGACTGACCATACCTGCGTGCGCCACGTGCACGACCTGGCCCCCCAGACACACATACACCAGGATTTCACACGAGGTTGAACGACCTGTCTCTCACTTGCGTGAGAGGGTCGTGGAAGGTGCTATTTCAGCCCGTCTCCCATCCCACCAGTCCGCCACTCCACACAACACACACAACGGGAAGACTTCGTGGACCGAGTGGGGACGTCAATCAGCAGCCTTCCTATCCACGACGCTTCACTTGTCAGGATAGTCTCAGACTCAAGGCGCCCGTGCAGCCGAAGCCGCGGGGAACCGAGTCGAGATGCGCACTTCCCACTTGCGTGGTAGGTGGCAGTTGGGTGCTTGCTTTTGGGTGAGTGTTGATGTGCGGTGGGGTGGTGGGGTGGTGGTGGAGGCAGGGAGGGAGGGTGTTCTGGTGTAGTGTAGCCGGCGGTTGTCTACCGCAGGTCGTCGTGGATGCGCATGTGGCCGAATAGGCCCATGCGATGCGTGAAAGTACGAGGGCAATGTAGGCAGTGGAGGCGATTGCGGTGGGTGTAGATGGGTGCTCCAGGCACTGGTTCGCCAGTCTCTGTGCGATGAATACGCAAGTGACCGGCCAGTCCGATACGAGAGGAGAATGGGCGGGGACAGTGTGGGCATGAGAAGACGGCGGTATCGGTGTCGGCTACGGAGGAGGTGATGTTGGTGCTGGGTGCACAATGTCGGGGATTCGATGCTGCCAGCTCAGCCTCAGGATGCGACGAACGCAACTGAGGTGGAATTGGTTCAGTGTGCGTGCCTGCTTTGTGTACACCATCCAAGTCTCTGCTCCATACTGCAGCGTCGGGATGATGACTGCTTTGTACATCTTCAGTTTCATGCTGAGCTGATGACCGTCGCGATTCCAAACTATGCTTTGGAGATGGCCGAAGTCTTGACTGGCCTTCGAAATCCGGCGGGCGACTTCATCGTCAATTTTCGTGCTGTGGGAGAGGGTTCTGCCCAGGTGGTGGAATTTGTCCACCGCCTGCATTTGGGTTCCATTTACGCTGATTTGCGGCGCGTTGTATGGAGTTGCTGTGTTGTTTGTCGGTTGATGCACGTCCTTTGTCTTCTGCTTTTTAGTGACCAGACCGAAGTTTTCGCAGGCGGCAGAGTAGAGGTCCATGCTCCGTTGCATGTCCTTTTCCTAGTTGGTGTTCAGGGCGCAGTCGTCGACAAAGAAAATTTTGTGACCGTTGGTTGTGGGTTCGCGCGATTGTAAGCGCATCCGCCGTTGGTTTAGAAGGTGACCGTCCCTCCTGTAGGCGATGCGGATCTTCGGGCGTTTATTACGGTAGGCGTCCATGAGCATGGCAGAGAACATAAGACTGAAGAGGGTATGCGCCAGGACGCATCCCTACTTCACTCCGTTGGTCACTATGAATGCCTCCGAGACAGCGCCGTTGTCCGCGACTCGTGCCATCATAGCGTTGTGCAAGTGACGCACCATCTGAATGAATCACTCAGGACAGCCGAATTTCTGCATAATTTTCCACAGTCCTTTATATTTCGTAGTGTCAGAGGCTTTCGTCAGGTCCACGAAGGTAGAGTACAGGTGGGTACGCATCTCCTGGCACTTCTCCTGTAGTTGGCGGGCGGCGAAGATCATATCCGTGGTCCCACGATGACGACGGAAGCCGCACTGGCTTTCCGGCAGAAAGCCCTGTTCCAGTTGGTTATTGAGACGCTTGAGAAGGATGCGAGCGAAGATCTTCCCGGCGATTTTTAGCAAGGAGATGCCACGATGATTGTCGCAGACTTGACGATTCCCTTTTCGCTTGTATAGGTGCACGATGGTTGCGTCTTTGAAATCTTGCGGGACTTCGCCTTGACGCCACATCTCCTGGATGAGCGCAGTCAGGTGATCCATTAGTTGGGGACCTCCGTGCTTGTAGACCTCAGCAGGGATTGCGTCCGATCCGGGTGTTTTCCCGCTGGAGAGCTGCTGCACGGCCCTGATGGTCTCCTGGAGAGATGGCGGGAGGTCGAGGTCCACGTTGGTCTCGACTTGCGGCAAACGCTCGATGGCGGCCTCGGAGATGACGGAGGGGCGGTTGAGGACGCCTCGGAAACGCTCGGCCCATCGCTGCAGGATTTGCGTCTTCTCAGTGGGGTACAGGTGGGTCCTCATCTACTGGCATTTTTCCTGAAGTTGGCGAGAGGCGAAGATCATATCCATGGTCACGCGATGACAGCGGAAGCCGCATTGGCTTTCCGGCTGGAGACATTGTTCGAGGTGTTTGTTCAGACGGTTGAGGAGGATAAGAGCAAAGATTTCCCGGCGGTGTTCAACAAGGAGATGCCGCGGTGATTGTCGCAGAGTAGGCAGTTTCCCTTTGCCTTGTATAAATGAACGAGTGTGGCGTATTTGAAATACTGTGGGACTTCGCCTTGACGCCACATCGCCTGGATGAACGGTGACGGATGATCTATTAGTTGGGATCCACTGTGCTTCTATACCTCGGCTGCGATCGAGTACGGTCAGAGCGCTCTCCCGCTGAAGAGCTGCTGCACGGCCTTGATAGTTTCCTGGAGAGATGGCGGGAAGTCGAGGTCCACGTTGGTCTCTACCTGGGGTAAGCGGGCTATTGCGGCGTCAGAGATGGTGGAGGGGCGGTTGAGTAGACATCGGAACTGCTCGGCCCATCGCTGTAGTATTTGTGTTTTCTCGGTGAGTAGGGTATTACCGTCGGCGCTGAGGAGAGGAGCGGTGCCTTTTGTCGGCACACCGTAGACAGCTTTGATTGTGGAGAAGAAGTTCTTCCATTCGTCGTTATCCGCGTACCCTTGGATCTTCTCAACCCTGCATGCCGTCCAGGCGTCCTGCACCTCGCGCAGTCATTGCTGAAGGTGGCGGCGACTGCGGTAAAAAGCAGCTCTGTTTTCGTCAATGGGGTGGTCTACGTAGGCGTTGTGTAGGCGGTTCTTCTCAGCCTGCAGATTGCTGATGACGGCGTCGTTGTCGTTGAACCAGTCCTGGTGTTGGCGGCGTGCGAGACCGAGGTCGGCCAGCGCCGTCGTCTGGACCGTGTCTCTTAGTTGGCACCGTCGGTTCTCCACGGAGGCGTTTTCGGCAGCGGCGGCGTCGGCGGCGGCAGCGATAGGAAGCTTGTCTAGCCTTTGAGCTAGCTCATTGCTGAAATAGAGATGGTGAGCGGGCAAAGAAAGTAAGGCAACATTCAGGTTACCAGGGGGTCGCTTACCTTGAGGTCTCCTGCGAGGCTGTAGGCGAATACTCATCTTCGAGATGACGAGACGATGGTTGGTCCACCCGTCAGCGCTCGCGATCGCTGTTGGCATCAGCACGCCCCGCTGATCTCGCCTCCGGTCGAGGACATAGTCCAGCAGGTGCCACTGACGCGACCGAGGATGCCTCCAGGTGGCCTTCTCTCGCTCCGGCAGACAGAAGAAGGTGTTCGTTAGAATGGTGCGGTGTTCGGCGTAGGTGCGGAGAAGCAGCAGCCCATTTTCATTTGAACTGCAGAGACCATGGGGACCCAGCACTCCTCTTCAGGCAGCATGGTCTGTGCTGACGCGGACGTTGAAGCCACCAAGGACAATAAACTTGCCCGCCTTCGACACAGTTACCAAGAGAGCGTGCAGGTCCACGTAGAATTTGTCTCTTGCGGCAGCGGCAGCGGCGGCGGCGTCGGGACTGCTCATCGGCGGAGCGTAGGCGTTGATGGTGGTGGCGAAATTGCCTTCCCAGAGTGTCAGACGGAGGCTCATCAGGCGATCGTTGATGCCCTGCAACAAGCAGAGCAGTCGTCCCACGATGTCGTTCCGGATGGCGAAGGCGACATCCGCGTCCCGTCCCTCTGCCCTGGGTCGACCGCTCCAGAAGAAGGTTAGCCGGCACCCACCTCCTCCAGTTGGCCTTGTTCGGAGAGTCGGGCCTCGCTGAGTGCGGCGATGTCGACCTTGCAGCCCGCCAGTTCCCGAGTCATTAACGCTGTCCTCCGTTCCGGTCGGTTGTCCCTCGGATTGTCTAAAAGGGAACGAACATTCCAGGCGGCCAGAGTGAGTGGACTCACCCTGTCAGTCTGACGATTTCGGCGGCGAAAAAGGAAATGAGGGAAGAAGGAGAAAAGGCAGGACGAGTAAGAGAGTAATGGGTGTTTTTTTCGGTTTTTTCTATTTCGACCGTTTGTTTCTTGTCTGCGGTCACGGTCAGACCACAGACAGCGTGGTTCCCAGCAATTTTTATGACACGTTTTCTAGCCCCTTCCCTCTCGCGGGAACAGACAGCGCACCCTCTATATAGGGATGCCGGACTATCCCAGACGGCCACGGAACTCCACTATGGGCAACGACTTTTTGTTAGTGAGAGAACGACCCGAATTTGCCTGCGACCATTGTTGTGTTGTGCGGAGATTAAGTAGAAGAGAGGATAGACATAACAGAACACTATGGGTCTTGCAGCTAGGATGGACAAGCAGGCATATTCATTAGACAGTGACAGGAGTAACAGGGCATCATTCGAAGCTTCAGGGTTAGGATTTAGGATCACGGTTAAGGGTTGGAGTTAGAGTTGGGATAAGTGCTGAGGTTATGGTTAGGGCTTAGGGTGGGGGTTGGGGTTTAGGGTTAGGGTTTATGGGTCAGTGTTAGGGGTTATGTCAACTATTTCTCAACCACTCAATGCACACCTGCGCATTCCAACTAGTTTTTGCTTTGCATAAAATTATTTGACCTAGTCGCCTGTGCTCTCACTTGCGCCGCCCATAAAACCCCCAATTATCGCTGGTACCTTAATAACAGGCGTCTGGGGCTTGTTTATTTTTATGTGCGGCTACATAACCACATCTGACCGATCTCTGTGCAGCCTTCCACTGTACAACTCGTAAATTCAGACGTGTTAGGTCGATTGTACCGAGGGGCGAATGAATGGATTCTCATTATGACCTCGTATACACCAGTGGCTTGTCCGAGTCAGGCACGAGATTGCGCATGTGACTCGAAAATCTAACTGGCCCACCTACGCCTGCCACCCAAGATATGGTGCCTCTTCCACATGTGTCGGCCTTCGCCAAACAGTTCACTTCTCACGTAAATGGGAAGACGTTTTGTCTGTCATGCTGTCAATTACAAATTAAGCCGCTTGTATTTTTCATGAGTAACATGTGAAGTTTGTTTTTTTTTAACTTTCGTGTATACGCATGCGCCGAGAAGAATCCTATGTGGCTTAGATGCGCTTGTGTGATGCGACCTGGACCGTGTCCTACTTCAGATTTTCGTTGATATGTACATGACCTAACAGGCCAGTGCGATCGCCGAGTATCTTGGACACTGTGGGTACGCGAAGTAAGTAAAACGGGAACATGCCGGTCCTTTGGGCACGGCTTAGTCGGCTGTGGTTTGGTGGGTTCACAAGTGGCCCGATAAGATCCAAGAGTATTTCGATAGTGCAGTAGGGTTGGGGCTATTGGAGAGGTGGTATTCGTCCTCGAGGGGTTGTGACAGGGACGAAAGAGGTGGTGTGGGGAGGGGAGACGATATCGGATGAGGCGTCGTGGCATCATAAGTGCCATCATCTCTGGCGAATATGCTGATGGAATTCACCATTGTGGAGTTTGGTGCCGGGGTGACGATGGTGACGTTTGTGGACTCCGCAAGTGAAGTTGTTCATTTGCCGATCCAGTGGGTCTGGAGACGTCCGACGAGACCGATCTGTGCATGGAATGTTCGCCGACAGTGTGAGCACGCTAGAAGTTATGAGATCAGTCAGTATCAGTCAGTATATCAATCAGTATCAGTATCAGGCTAAGAGTCCGAGGCGCTAGCAAATCGCTCCACGTTCGTTTCGCATTGACAGCGAGGACACGGTTGGCTTCATAGATTGATGGCCAAGTTTTAATTCATCCTCTACAGACGGTCTGTTCAACGCGAGGACCTCATAGGTCGACGGATTTGCTTGCAGATCCTTTCAACAACACCCACATCTATGTACTCGGCCAGCTGAAGAAAGTGGATGCCGGTTGCACATTCCTCTGGAGCGACCGCCCAAATTCACAGTAGCTTGACGCTGGCGTCGCCTTTGCCATCCGGGCGACATCATGGGCGACAGTCCTGACTGCCGCATGATGTTAACGGCTGTCTCATGATTCTGCGACTGCTTTTTCAGGTAGTCAAATTCACCCCTATCATCATTACCCACGCCGCTCCTCCCATCCCCAGCGACCAATCCAACGAGGTGAGAAAAAAGTTATACAAGGAATTCTATGGCATCCTGGAAACTGTGTCGAAGATGGGCGAGCTGATTGTCGCCGATGCTGCCAATGTCCGAGTCGAAACAGACCAAGTTGACTGAAGAAGAGTGTTGAGTTTCAATGAAATCGGCGGCTATAACGAAAACGGCCTCCTTCTCCTTCTATGGACCTATGCATAACACCGCGTCTTCTGACCAACACTCTCTTCCGTCTTTCGAGCGGGCGATGTCGGCCTGAGTTCACCCATAATCGCAACGCCGGCAGTTGCTGTACTACAGGACGAGCTGGTAACCAAGGCTGTCGACAACGCGCACGGTTGGACGGATCACCGTTTCGTCGTCCCGAAAATGAGACTCTGTCTGGAACCTCGCAGGAAACCATGTGGTAAGCGACCGCCTGTCCATCGCTTCAGTTTGGCCAGGCAGATAACCTGTGACTGGAGAACCTACAGGTTCCGGAAGATATCGTCATCATTGAGACTCGATGATAATAACTGTAGAGTACCGTCTACTTCACTGTCCTAGACATCCCTGGATGCACACATCTTCCACATCAGGATTGCTTTGATGACAGCGACGCAGATATCAGCAATCTGCTCACCGAAAGGCCAACATAGACCATCAGACTAGAGCAAACAAAGCGGCTTTCTTCAGATGTCGCCGCCTTTTGCAGCAATGAGTGTGGGAGATGGAGTATATCTGGATGACTCGCAGGGCCGAGGATGTCCAGGAATATGCGGTTTACAATGAAACGGAGAACTTCTTCGAGTAAAAAAAGACGATCTACGGTCCAACAGCCAAAGGAACCGCTCCGACGCTCAGCTCCAATGGACCAACACCCCTCGCCAAAATTCGCAGATTCTCGAATATTGGGTCAGGCACTTCAGAAGTGTCCTCAACAGTCTATCCACGATTTCCAACAACACTATCGACCGGCTCGCCAGGTGGAAACCAACAACAACTTGGACCTTCCTCCTACCTTTCGAGTTTAAACTCGCGTCGTCCGGCGGAACCTCGTAGCTCAAGTGGTTAGAGCGTTGGATGTACTAAAGCCTTCTCCTTACTGCGTGGGTTCGACTCCCACCGAGGTGCCGACTTTTTCACAGTTGGGTCAATATGAATCCCTACTCCTGCCGATGAGGCGAACTTGCAAGAATTGTTTGTCGACTGGCGGAATAATGCTGTCAATGGCACTTGCAGTTTACAGCATGCAGCTGTTCCGTGTCACATCTCGGAAGTCGAAACCAGGTCCCCAGTAAGCGCCCTTGCCGTCTAAACGAAATGCCACTCTGGAAGGCAGAAACACAGAAGAGCCTCGAAGTTTGGACTACGAACACTTTAGAGGTTCATACTTACTGCTGAAACGCGGCAAATTCCACAACTTTCCTGATAGGCGTCTTCAAACAGGTTTTCGCAATTTTCGACAGTAAATGCTTCCTCAAAGTCTTCAGAATATTCAGAAGAGCACAACTTGAGCAAAAAAACCAAACATGGAGACTGTGGACGTGGCGAAGCAGTTACCTAATCGAAAAGTTTCAGGGACAATCTGCAAAATGACTTACAGATTAAGCCACATTACTGAATGTGATCCGCCTATACCGGGAAAATAACTTCTATCCCAGTGGTGCCCCTTTTCAGCTGCGTTCTGGAATCCGCATTTTTTCGCGCTTCGATGGCAGCCTCTTAAATTTTAATTTTCTGTGTTGTAGGGAGAGAACACATTTGAATCAATGTGCTCTTTATCCCCGAAATATACATACTTCTGCAACACTGAACTTTGACCCATTACGCTCTCCAAGATATCGTTAGGGCTACTTAGTTGTGAATTCGTAATTAATTATAGGGACATTTTGACGTGAAATCCATCAAAGAATAAAGCTTTAACTCGTGTCCTGCTTTGAATTATCATATACGGCATTGTGGCGATAATCATCGTGATGTTTTCATACTTTATTATCTTGCCCATACAAAAAGGCGTAATTCATTATTTTGTGTTAGTTTAAATACCAAGAAAAATAAATTATTAAGGAACACTGACATTTCGAAAATTATCCGCTATTTACAATGACCGTCACTGGTTCCTTAAGGTACCGTAAGCCGTGAGCATTTAATCAGGCAACTTTTTCTTAATCGGCAACAATATTCACAGAACTCGACTTCTCCATGTGGGAACCCGAAATGTGGAGGTCATATCTGCGGTCCGTTACATCATCAGGTTGATTGTTTCGTCTGCAAAGACAGGTCGCCCATCTCCTCCCATTTTGACATTGCTGATACTCTGTATAATATGAAGAACAGTGGAGCAACACGTTTTCAGACTCGCTGCTACTGGTTACTGCCCTAGGTCACGTCATCCAGTTTACAACAGAACATTTCTCGCAAAAATCCACAATTCTCGAGTTAACTTTCACTTTTCAAAACCTGGAACAAAAAAGCACTATCACGTCAAGACCCTGCCACCACCAGCCGCGGCTGGCCACGCCTTGCCGCCACCGCAAGACGTGGCTACGACGCGGCCAAACGTGGCCATTTGGCGTGGCTAAGGCGTGGCCTTCGACACCACAGCCACGTTTAGCCACACCATTCGAAAAAAATGCGTGACGGCGGCCCCATTCTCCATTCGCCCCTCCACCCTTTTATGCCCCCCGTTTTTTTACTCGCGAGTGCACTAATTCTGGACCTTCGGCTGACGCAGTAGGATTACAGTTTACTGAATACTCCCAGCTTCGGCTAAAGCAAATCAGTGATAAAACCCCGCGTATGCGCACAACCGGACAACCTACAGGTTCTCCCCATTCACAATTCGTTCCCCGCCCATTTATGGCTTCCGTTTTTTACTCGTGAGCAAACTCGTTTTAAACTGTCGACAATCGCAGTACGATTGCATGTCACGGAATCCTTCAAGCTTCGGCTAAAGCAAATCAGCGATAAACATCCCACGTAAGTTCACAACCGGACAGCCTCGCTAGCGTTCACTCTATCCCACGACATAGGAAAGTGTACAGACAATAATTAGAAACGAGGGTTTATTGAGTATTTGCAAATGAGAAATCGGTATAAAAAAATACAGGTAGGGATGCAGTTCTTCAAGGGACATTAAAGGGTTTCCACTGGTTATCGGCGGTTCCTGCAAAAAAAAGAATTGTGGTAAAATATGGGTGATGCTTTTGTCATTGAAGTAATCCATAATGTTAATAACAAGAGAAATGCAATTCCTAGGTTGTGTGTCATAAGCAAGGTTCCTTCGGAGCAGGTCAGACGCGGGTCTGGCGTTCCGAGTAGTGATTCGTCTGCCCGTCCCCAGACACTGGACAGTCACGCACACAGTTCTTTGTACATGACCCTAATTGACCTCGTGTGGGGCTACATCGGATTCGCATTTCAATGAAACTAGTTTGGCCTCCCTCCCTTCATTGACGGCGGAGATGATTGGCGGCCCCAATAGTCCCACGTCATAACTGCCTCGTGCAAAGAAACTTCATAAAACGAAATTGGGGGCAAGTTAATTGGTGCAGTTGTTGATTGAGCTGTCGGTGGAAAGACGCCTAGGCGTCTTTCAACCCGCCCAAACATGTAATCATTGCCTCAACCAACAACCTCAGGGCTGATGCAGAGAAGCCCGAAGGTCCTCCGCCAAATTAATTTACTTGCCCGTGACGGCGCGAAGTAATTATGGACGCTAATTATATACGCGGTCAACCAGGGCGGCCGCGGCCCTGGTCACAGTAAAATATGGGTCCAACACAGACCCGAAACCGGTCAACGAAGGCCGGGTAAGGTGTGCTCTCACTTTTCGCACTCAAGAGATGGGTGGAAGGATTTACTACGTCTGCGGACGTTATACCTCAGGCAGATATCATCGAGTAAACTTAACAATGTACTCTGCAATAGTTATAACAATATAATAATTATTATTGCAAAGTACACTGTAAATTCATACATACTAGTATGTATACATACTTCCAAAATACATACTATCATTATTATTATTGAAAAGAGGTAAATAGCATGAAGTGTGTGAATAGCAGTCTTTTTCAGTTAACTTACGTGTGCTTCGGAGAGAAAAGTTGTGGGCATGCGAGTTCATCAGTGGGGACTCCTTGAAACTGAACACATTTAGGCAGTAATTCAAAGCAAACTCGAGTTCATCTTTATGTTAAGTTCATCTTGTTTTGGATACTTATTTCAATGACGTTCAGAAATAGTTATTTTACATGGCGCTAAAGCTAATCACCATTCCCGGATCTTTATTAGTAGACGAGACGTACAAATTTAGAAATCAGTAACTCTGATATTTCAAATCCGACAAATTTGTACGACTTTTCTTAAACTTACCACATCCTCATATGTCATTCAGAACTAATCTAAGAATATTTTCGATTGTAACTTAAACTGCATTTTATACACTTGCCAGGTCAGAATTTAACTTCCTTCTGCGAACCTTTCCCTGCTTCCACGTGTTTTCGCTTGATTTTATTCCAACCTTTTCCTCCGCTGTAGTATTCTCAGTTGTTTTTTTTTTCAACTCCCCTGTAATCATTACCCACGTCGCAATGTGTACCCGTTCGCTCTTGGTTTGTATTCCGACAGTTATAGGTGCCGTTGAAGAACTATTTCTGAATTGGTTGAACAGTTATCGTCAGTTATCCGGCCAGTTTATGCGACATAGTGCGTTCACAGGTACCAGTGCAGCAGAATCTAGATACTCAAAAAACAAAACTATTGTCAAAGGGCACGCAGTATTCAGGGAATTGGAAAACAGCCGTTTCACTCCGACTCCGGCATCACGAGCATCTTTTTATGTTTGAAATGATCTAAAGGTCATAGGGGATTCGGGCGCGTGGTTTGAATTGTCGGCCGTCGGCCGTTATAACGTTCGTCCTTGGCACATTCTCTCCTTAATTTCTGCGTTGCAATTATATCCCTCATTGAGGAATTCCCGTTACGTCTCCTCTTTTTCGTCTTGTTCTCAATCCCAGTTTTGTTTTACTCCTTCCGTTTTCAATTCTTCCCGTAATTATTGTTTGCAGCCCGAATGCCTGTCCGCTAGCCGCTGTGCTCCCAACTACTTTTTTTCTAGACATATTGAGCATGCCTGGCTCGAGTCCTATATCTGTTCACATTCTAGCAGTAAGGCATCGGGCTGTTTTTGCACTTACTAAGTTCCATAACTTTGTCTCTGGCTACCCTTTTATGGCATTGCCATGCATAGTAAATATGTGAATACATATGCGACCCTCGCATAAAGTATGCAAGTCCGGCAAATTCATTTGAAACTGCGAGGGTTGATAGCGCGAAATGAATGAAATCGACATAGTTAATATTCAGTATTTGGATAAAAATATACCCGCTAGAAAGCGTTGCCCCCGTGGAATCTTTCAGAATGGATCTTATCAACCTAAAGTAACCGGTCAGGGCGTCTCATATCAGTACCTCGTCTCCCATGCACACAGCCCCACTAAGACAAGCCGTCCTTTTCTAGCTCATTAAACTCCACTAAGTAGCAAATTTGTTGTTGTAGCTTTTCGGCTCCCCAGTTATATGCCTCCTTGTTTCTTTCTGGCAAGCCGAAGGACTATCGAGTCCGGCAAAAAGTGATGTTTATTTCTGCTGCGACTGACACAACTACGAGTTCCAAACCAAATCAGTCGGCGGAACCCAACCAGCGGGGTAAAGCCGATTGCTAAAGCTGCTCGGTAACAATAACTACATGCTTTCTTGGTACCTTCTACGACCCTAGCGCTTGCACGGGCGTCTGGTGTTCGACCCCAGACCGTCCCG
Organism: Spirometra erinaceieuropaei; assembly: GCA_902702965.1. Classification (NCBI taxonomy): domain Eukaryota; kingdom Metazoa; phylum Platyhelminthes; class Cestoda; order Diphyllobothriidea; family Diphyllobothriidae; genus Spirometra; species Spirometra erinaceieuropaei. Next base: position 198,474 of record CACRXP010000768.1, read on the forward strand.
TAACTAATGCAGACCGCAGTCGATTTTGTCAAAAACAAGCATCCGGAACGAAGCACACTTCCAAAACACGCTTTGTATGGTAATCCTCACCTACGGGTCCGCGATGACTGCAGTCAGTTATTGTAAAGATGCCTCCGAGTATAGGAAAACTGCGTAAGAGAAAGCAACTGGTAGGAATTTCCCTCTACTGGAAATGTACAAGTTCTGCTCGGAGTACCGGTAGTGCTGTAGTTAAATGCTTCTTTCCGTGACTGCCTGTCCAGTCCATTGGTCGCCGAACAACACATGACTACCCGCGTGTGAGACCTTTGTCAAACATCCTTAATATTAATGTGTTATAACTCATCCCACTCCCAAGTATTTGTATTTATTCACAAGTCTGTAACTTGACCTTTGATTCCACCGAAAGTAGCTATCGTTCTGCTGCTCACAAGTGCCCAGAACACTGTTGGGACCAAATGCATAGATGTACTTTTTCCCACGACAAGAATTCGGGAAAAACGACACGGTCATTGGATCCGAGCATCGTTGGCTGGTGATAACGAATATGCCCGAATTAAAATAACTAACAACTGATAAACTCGCCAACAAACGATGATCGAATTGTGCCAGAAAATGTAGAGATTCCAGAATTTTTCAGTGGAAAAGAAATCGCGAGCTCCAACTAGCAGTGAGAGTGGAGGAAAGTCGATCACGGGAATTCAAATTAGGGTCTATTATCAGATGAGGTTACTGCATTACGCATATGTTGCGGCACTTGTAGTATGAGATCGCTGTACTGCTGCATACCAGTCCGTGACACCATTGAGGTCGGCTAGATCAGTCATGATTACAGTTGTACCAAGTAAAATTGCTCGTCAAAATTTGTGGCTGGCATATCCAGCTCGGATTTTTGCATAGAGTACGATATTTGCTTAATTGCCTGCAACCGAGTCGTTAATTTTTGAAATATCATTACTCGTTTGGGTTCTTGGACTCACTTACTGGAAACAGTGCTCCCCGAGCGGCTAGTTACTATGCCTAGGCAGTCTCAACACAGAATGTAACGGGGATCGTCATCGTCCGTGTTACTCGGCTGAGGGCCAGAGAACCATGACTAGAGAAGTTTGCGGCTCACGCGGTTGTCACCGTTCTCGGAATTTCGGCTTGATCGAACTTGAATGTGTGGTCGGGTCAGGCAAATAAAGCTCTTGTTGCCTTCTTTCCGACTGTTTCTTGGAACGCTCCCCTTCACTTCTTTAACATAAGTTGTCGAACGAACTAAAACAATAAGGGCGTTTTGATTACCAACCCGTAATGTGCCTTGTGTTGTTTGGAGTAGCGATCACTCTAATCTACTGTAGATGTTTCTATTTAATCCGGTCCGTTTTGCTCCCACACGAGGTCGTAAGCAAGTTTAAGAATATTTTAACAAACCTATTGATTAATTCTATATTCTTCGGTTTTTTTCTGACATCAAACCTGCTACTTCCGGCTTCATCCAGCTCCCTAATCCTCCATCTCGCTGCTCACCGCGTACATCTTTTGGATGTTCGTGGGGATCTTTGCGTAAGTTTGTGCAAGTAGCACCCGCTGTCGCGACTGATGTAAATCACTCCATGTAGTAGTTATGACCGTAGCAAGCACACGATTATGGCTGAAAGAGTCAGATCGAGAATACCCTATAACAAGGCTTTATTCGTCTTACAATTGACGTACTGGGACTAAAAAGAGAAATAGAAAAGTAGTAGGTAAGGTGGAATTTAGCCTGGGGCTTATGTTGG
>CACRXP010000768.1:209485-232293 GCA_902702965.1 Spirometra erinaceieuropaei
CAGCTCTTTGAAACGTCAGCAGTTAAATAAACCTGTTCCGGAGAGCCAATTTTCTTCTTCTAATAATCTTCCCGGATCTCTAAACTTTTCCAATCTGAATAGACTGATTCAGCCCAGGTTAACTACTGATTTATGGGAAGTCAAAATACCAAGGTAATAATACTATCTACTTAAAACATATAGTAGTTATGCGTTATTTAGTTGTACTGACGCAAAGTTCAAGTCCTACAGTGGGAGAGTCGGAGACTCTGTAAGCGTTCAAGCGATACGGAACTTGTTAAATTGAATCCTCGCTCAGCACAAAGGCTTTCAATGCAGCTGCACCCTTGGCGAAAACCGCTAATTTTATGCATAACTGGTGTGCTCATATGTTACTTTGAAGAGTCGTTCTTAGAAACTCTGACAGAAGAAGTAAAGGGGGACGAAAATTGCCGAGGATGAGTGACTAGGATGAGTGGATTTATGATGGGACATGTCCTGCTATGATATGTTCTGAGTACCTGACTAGGTTCTTCATTGTGTCAAATATCGTTGTGGAAAATATTCAGTCTATAAACGCCTTGTTACGGGGTTTCTGATCCATTTAGCAGCTTGAGTAGGATGTCGTCCGTGTTTTTGGAAGTTTAACATCCAGACTAATGGATTTGAGTGCGAGAGAGCTGAACTCGCAGGTATGTAAGTGCGAACCGAACCCGAGTTCCTGGAAAAATAATTCTGCGCTGGTAATAATCTGCCTCGAGAGGCAGGTAAAGTTGCCGAAGTGGAGTTTTAGTCAGAGGAGAAGTAGGAGTGGAGTAGTGGTGGACGAAAATGCACCACACTTTTAACAAGAAAACAGAGTGCGGTCCTTTTGGTCGAGAGTGCAGTCTGTGCTCTCACAAATATTTCGGTGAAAAAGAGAATGCTCAGGCAGATGGCTGTCGTCCAACATAATTTTCGTCAAGGGTTGACCACAGAGAGAGAGCGTTGGAGGTCAAGAAGCTGTCTCATAACAGTACTTCGCCCGTGGCACTCTTTTCTACTCCGCAACCAGGGCTACTAAAAACAGAAATCATGGAGAATGAAAACTTATTTTGGTGAGCTCCTCTCGCCCAGGTTTGTGTTTTGCAAAGTTATTGCTTTGTTCGCCTGCGTTTGAAGGTACCTGGATCGTGGAGCTTGGAAAGAAATACCATTTGGAGTGATGTAGGACCCTGGAGGTGCACTCAGGAAGAAAACAAATTAACTGCAAGCAGCCTACCGAACAAAAACGATTATCTCTTAAAAGATGCATTAATTCTGACTGAGAGGACTACGTTCAGCAGAGAGAGAGAGAGAGAGAGAGAGAGAGAGAGAGAGAGAGAGAGAGAGAGAGAGAGAGAGAGAGAGAATAGAGATCACACCGAGGTCACAGAAACTTACCTCATGCTGTGCCTTTGTAAACTGAAAGACCGGGGTTTCCTTAATGAACAAGAGTTTGAGTCGTTTAAGCTCACTGACACAAGTCCTCAAAGGCTGTAAGTTCAACCAAAGATTCGCTGACCCGACCCTCCTATGCAGCCGGTATAAAACATGTGCAATTGCAACAAGTCTGACCAAAGTACTCAAGCCGATTAAATCAAAAACGTTCACTATGCAGGCTACGGAACACTTTTAAATTCACTTTGACCCAACTGTGAAAAACTCGGCGTCTCAGTGGGATTCGTACCCACGACAGCAAAAGGAGGCTTCAGTAAAGCCAACGCTCTAACCATCCGAGCTATGAGGCCCCACCGGACGACGCAAGTTTAATCATCGATTTCATAAAAATGTGAATCCCATTTGGGAAGCAATGCTATATCCAAATGTCTCATCTTTTCTCATTGATGTTTCCATCGTGAAGGTGATAGAATATTTATGCAATGAAGTTGTTAATCGGAACTTCCAAACTGATATATCGACTGTAGTCCTAAAGGAGCTGCTTTTTCACCGCACACTGGAAGTTCGATTTCGGTTTAATGGCCAACTTTATTACCTGATCGATCAAATGACGATAAAATCAGTCATTGGACTCGTGCTAGGGGATGTCTTCATGGGAAGACTAGAGAAGAACCAGATCTATTCGGTAATGAAGGACCTTGATTCCAATGCCCGATATATTGATGACATTTTCGTAATAGCAGATGAGGAGCTTAATTTGGACAGCCCCCTGGATAAGGGGGATCAAGCTCACCCAGCATCAAATCACACTTCATAAAAAGGAAAGGAAGGGTGACTTCCGTTTATGGATGTCTGAAGGAACAATTTGAAGGAGAACATTCCACAAGGAAAAGTGGACAGGACAATATACAATTTTGCTCAGTTATGTCCCTCTACGCCAAAAACGAAGCTGAGTCCGCTGCCTAACCCACCGAACTAGGAGAATGTGCTCTGCGGATATGATGCGGAATCAACTTGCTCTCAAACGAAGAAGCTTGTGAGGAAACAGTTCCCAGAAAAGTTTACCACAATATATATGTAAGAATATCTGTCAAAAAGGGAGTATGAAGACTACGTCGGGGAATTCTGCTGTTACTTACCCAGCCTTTAAGAAACGATCAATTTCCTCAAGCACTCCCCTTATTCGACCTTCAGACATCTCTAGTATACATCCAGTGTGGTAACGGCATATAACATGCGCCCTATCAGGCCTCTCGGAAAATAGGCACTTAGCCGGAACAACAGCAGCTGATCATGGAGCAGGTGATATTGATCGGACTACTAGGTGTCTGTCCGAACAGGCGTTTGAGTACCATCCTGCGTGGCTAAATGAAGGCGTGATAAAGTCAATCTCTAGTGGAATCTTAACTCCCCTGGTTGACAGCAGTCACCATGTATAGACGTCAGGCAAGCCTCCCTAGTCATCTACGAACCTCCGACAGGACATTCCAAGTTCATGTGTCAGAGGACGTTTGTGAATGCGGAGGCGGTAGCCATACGTTTAGTTAGCCCAGCCTTGTGCTCACGGAAGCTGTCTATTCAAGCCCTCCAGCTACTGGGGCCCACCCATTCTTACCCACGTTCTACCACTTCGAGTTACAGAGACGACACACAAGCATACCTCAATATCCCCTTTCCCCTGTCACTGACCTCTGAAGTAAATCAAGATCGGTCCCCTCTCATCGCCCCTCCTGCTTGGCAAGTCCAGATGACATTCAATGCTTTCCCTCCCGTCACCATTCCAATTGATTGTTTTTTATTTTTCCTTGCTTTTTGCTACTCTACTCTGATGTCTATTACTGTAGGGACTTGAAAATAAAAATTGAAAGTTTGCGTTTGCGACATTTACTTCTTAACTGTCTACTTGTCCGCTACAAGGAAAACTCATTGACCGATGTTGCTCCCCTCTACCGATGGCTTTTCTTCTCTTGGACGGATTTTGGAGTGGTTTTGTATAAATGAAGAAAGTGAGAAGAGGAAGAAAGTGGATATTTCGGGAGAACAGACACACAGTGACCTCCGGTAAACTGTGACGGAAATTTTTTCAGACCAAAAACTGAAGAAAAGAAACACGCCGCATGCACTACCACGAATTTACTCCACTCCACTTCATTGGAGGTGTTATCATCTCAGGCAGATTTTGGAAAGACAAAAACTGCGATGATAGCCCGCATTTTCGACAGACAGGGGAACAGTCTGGTGATCGGAGGCTGGTCTTTTGGTCTGCATGGGCCTTTAGGTGACGTACCAATGCACGGTGCCGAGTGGGAACTTTAGCGGGACACAGCGTCCAGCAATGCAGAGCAGTGGCCGAAGGCGGACAAGGTAGGCGTGGGAGGGAGGGCAGTGACATTTAAGTCCGTTTTGTTTTAATCAATTACAATGCGCTTTTAAAGAACTTGACAGAGCTTTGAATGAGACATTGAACAAGCACGTGCATTTGTACCTGCTGACGACTTTGTTCTTATTTACTAGTTTGTAACAGTTGGGATACTGCTCTCTTCGTTTCCTGGATAGCCTACTCACTGTGCCCAACTAATGGATTTATCCCTTACAGGAGATTGCACAGAGCTGGAAGTTCGGATGAGAGACGGGGAAGTAGCTTTGGCGTCCACCAACAAGTTGGCGTTTGTTATTTGTCAGTCGGTCTAGCCGCGCATTACTACCACTCACTTGTATACTGCCAAGGATTCAGCACAAGCAGGAAAAATCGCCCTACTGGACGAAATAGGGAACCCGCGGTCTAACACCAACTATCACCGACTGGCTGATAAAATAGGCGTGACAACATTAAAATCACGTTTTTTTATATAACGGTGAGACAAAATGTAATGGGAATGGACATCATTCGATGGAGGTCAGGAAAATCCCAAACTGCAGAAGAGAAGGTGAAGTACCAGATGTCCAGGAAGTACTTAGTCGTTGACTTTCAATTACAAATTCGGATTACTGGGACAGCCGTCCATGTTTTACAGGAAGTTTTGGCCCAATGTAGGCCTGCTACCTTAAATGCAACGTATCTTTCCGAAGTGTCGTACCCATGCTTGAGTTCAGCGTCAGAAGGCCTAAGATGAGTTCAGTTTCCTGTTCATTGATGCCACATGGGTCCGGTTTGGCCATTGTTTAGTTGGTACTGTTGGTGGATGTAGTCGGGTGGGTGACGCAACCGATGAACACTTTGAAGTCTGAAGCGATCGTTTTATGCGCCTTTGCCGTTTATCGCGTCTGCGCTGGACATAGCTGCGCAGGGTGTGGAAGGAATACACCCGGACACTCAAGTCTACCTAAAACAGAGTAACTCCATGTTGCACTCCACTTCCAAAAATGTTTCCTTAGAAAATTCTGCTAAATGGAGCAGTGAACGGCAAACTGTTTCTCAAAAGGAAAGAGGCCTTCACCACAAAGCGCCACATCTGTTTGAGTGCTTGGAATGGGAAGGGGGTGGGTAGGAAGCTTGAACTTCAATAACAAGGAGCAGTCTTCACTGAACACTGGATACCTATGAGGTAAAATTACTTCAATGAAAAACCCAAGACGTAAGTTAAGCTAAGATGGCCAAAAAGACAATTAGCCTTTGGGTGTCAGACTGAACCAAATGAATTCAAGTAGCACAACTTGTTTCGGTAATAATTCCACGCAAATGTCTTGAAAGCAGTTCCCAACAACAGTCACATTCAGAGCACCCAAACCTGTATATACCAGAAATGCAGCTTTTCGACCATTAACAAATACATTTGCAAAAGTATAATCCAGTATAAAGTGTCTGCTCATGCCATCACGAAACCAAGTAAAAAGGTACCGAGAAAACGAAAAAACAGCTAGTGGCAGTTTCATATTCCCGATTGGCAGGAGTAGAGTCGTCGTAATTCTAGACAATACCGAGTGCGAGAAAAAGTCTACCACCTGTCCGTTGGCTGAAACACCTCTGTCCATTACAAGGGAACATTACTTACAGAATTAATCAAACAAGATCTTCTTCTTCATTGTTGTTGTCGTAGTAGTAGTCTTACTATCTCGCCTCGCCATTATCGCCACCGCCATTAATATCAAAGTCGTGTTATCGTCCTGTATTTTCTTACACTTGTCCCTTGTAATCTTATGCTTACTTCTGCGGCAAGGACGAAAAAAAGAAATTACGTCCCAGACACAGTCTTTTACTCTTAGAACGTAAAAGTTAATTTCAGTGAACCTCGGACACCAATAAAACTGCCTCCTTAGGCCCCGCCCCTTCTCCCCACCAAAATGCTCTTTTTTACTTGAAGTCGCTAAACCCCAGAAATATTGATTTGGGGTGTCTGTAGCTGAAGGGGGGTGGGGGATGAGCCCCTTCCGTGCCAGACAGCAGCTGACGCCAGGTACGACGGAACAACTGTTCAGTCTGTACTGATCACCGGCCAACAGGGCTTAGGGAAGTGTCTGGGAGACGGTGCTGTAGCGCAGTCTCCCCCAATGACCCGTCTTGCTTGCTTGCCAGTAGCAGCTGCTGCTGCAGCAGCAGAAACAGGAAACTAATGACGAAAACTGTTAATGATAAGGGCAAATAACATGCGCCCTATCAGGTCCCTCTGAAAACAGACACTTAGCCGGAACAACAGCAGCCCCATCGTCAACGCTGTTGACGACGTCTGCAAGTCCAGAAGGTAACACATGGCGTGAAGACTTCACCTAATTACTGTCAGCTCTGCTCCTCAACGAAACCGTGAAGGTTAGGCGAATAGCGCAGAAAGGACAGTACGGTCAAAACCAACGGTGCATTAGTGTATTTGTGCCCCAGTCTTGAAAAAATAAGCTGTGTAGACTGGAGTGGATCGTGGGCCCGGAGTCGCCTCTGTCCAGCCTAATGACCATTCAGTGGAGGCGGACGGCATGTCTTAAAAGAACCCCCAGATGTTTCTATCAAGAGTTTCACTACCTCATCCAGCAACTGCTGGTCAAAGTTCAATGCTAATAAGGCCGTTTTAATAGTGGGACTGCTTCGCTTCCCCGCTGAGTGTTAATCAGTCTCTGCTAACAAAGTCCAACATAGAAACTGGTGCACGCAAACACCATATCCACAAACCACAGACACATTGCAATATTTCAAAACTCACTTTTTAAACAAAAGTTTTGGCCACCAGGTGCAATTTATTGTGAGATATGAAGTATAAAATACGGTCGCTTGCGAGACGCCTACCCACAGAAAATGCCCTAACATTCACGGCAGACTGTAGACTGCCTAACTGGGGAACGGGCTATGCAAGAAGCCATTTTTCCTCGAATAAAGCAGAACGGCTCCGACGGTTCTCCGACGCCCACTCCATGAACGGGCATCTGGAGCTTCCTGCAGCTTACAAAGTCCTACGTCATCACAGTCGTAGAGCTCAGGACCAAACAACCACACCGGACTTAAGAAGGCCATACGGAGACAGCCCGACGGCGATTCTACTCGGTGAAGAAGAACAAGAACCGCCAGACTGACCAGCCGACACTGGTTCAGTCACCTCCCCCGGACGGAGTGGTGACTCACAGCGCACGCAGACAAAACGACCGTCAACCATCCCCCGAGAGGCCGAGGCAGCGAGAGGAAAGGAAAATCGATCAGCACGAGGCCGACCAACGTGACACGCCACTTGGGGTTTCTGGTCGAGTACAGTAGATGTGCTAACTCATGAAACGTCAACCAAAATTTCGAAATGCGTTCTCGTTTCGAAAAGATAAATTAAGTATTGTTGTAAAACTAATAATGATGCAGCATAAACCTATAATGATCCAGTTACCTCAGGGTGTCGGCTTTCGAAAGAACTTATTTTCGGCTGCATGCAAGATCTATACTCTGCAAAAAATGACTACTTATGTAGTAGGCAATTTTCTCATTGATTTTCGATGCCTTTGAAAATTCAATTATATTTCATGGAAAGCATGCATAAAAATATTCATTCTTTTACTGATTCGGTAGAAAATCACGTCTTCTTCCAATTTCATTCTCAAAAGAAGAGTATAATTCGGTTTTAAAAAAGTTTCTAATTGTGAGCTTTTTTAATACCGTTAAATGGACGTTCATGAAACGTCATGTATCTGCATTTACGAATGTGGCTTGTAAAGTTAACAAAATTGCTCAAATCCGCTGCTTCATTTTATGAACCTCATATGGTCTCCTCTTAACACCGTAGAGAAATGCATGGTTTTCCGTGCACGGAAAATAGACAGCTTGTAATTTTGAAAGCCTGAATGCAAGTGTAACAGCAGGTCGGGTTCAAAATTATTGGGGAATTAGAAAAGTTTTTAAAACCGAATTATACTCTTCTTTTGAGTATGAAATTGGAAGAAGACGTGATTTTCTACCGAATAGGTAAAAGAATGAATATTTTTATGCATGCTTTCCATGAAATATAATTGAATTTTCAAAGGCATCGAAAATCAATGAGAAAATTGCTTACTACATAAGTAGTCATTTTTTGCAGAGTATAGATCTTGCATGCAGCCGAAAATAAGTTCTTTCGAAAGCCGACACCCTGAGGTAACTGGATCATTATAGATTTATGCTGCATCATTATTAGTTTTACAGCAATACTTAATTTATCTTTTCGAAACGAGAACGCATTTCGAAATTTTGGTTGACATTTCATGAGTTAGCACATCTACTGTAAGTGCATTTTACGCAGACCTAGCTCTTCGAAACGTCAGCATCTAAATAAACCTGTTCCGGTCAGCCCTTCTTCTTCTTCTTCTTCTTCTTCTTCTTCTTCTTCTTCTTCTTCTTCTTCTTCAAATAAAGTTACTACATCGATTATATGATAAAGTTACCCGCATGTTACCTTTGCTACGAAGAAAGTTATGGGTCGTAGGCCTATAGTTATGTTGGAGGCATAAACGGTGGCCCTGATTAAGTCATGGGTCAATAGAAGCGAAGAGACGAGTCCCAGGGAGCAGTCGTGAAGAAGGAGACACGATTGCTGGGACAAGAGTTTTATTCGCCTGACATTTCGGATTCCTGCTCGAACCCATCATCAGAGACAATAGCAAATACGGGTGGTTCATGCACAAGAGGCTGCAGTAAGTCAAGGGTGCAGTTCAGTTCCAAACTGCGGTTAGTATGTAAGCATTTTCCGCAGGGAGGGAAGAAACTATTTAGAAATTATTTAGTTAGAACTACGCCAAATTTGAGTGATAAGTAAACATTGACGCATTTTTATGGAGACCAACAAGACTCCACCCCGGAAGTAATTATAAGAAAAGCTTGGAAAATGTAGTGTACGTATATGTATGTATCTGACAAAATGGATTAAGCTATGAAAATCCGCTTCGCAAAATTGTCAAAGTCTAAGCCAATACAGCCGCTCAGAAATATCTAGCGACAATTAAAGCCCAACAACGTCCTCGCATTTTTGTTCTGGTCCAGTCGTTTCTGTGCTTCGAGTAAGCAAACTTCACGTGTAAATCAGCTACAAACAACCATTTTAAATAATGTTGCGTTCAACCGTCTGAGATGCAAACACCAAAAAGTGACTAGACGTTGTGCAATCTAGCATCAGCAACGAAGGCTGTCAGTCCGGGGTATGATTTCAAGTTTTCCACGTTCTTGCACAGACAAACTTGTCCTGCAACTTCAGCGGGATCAGAGTTACTTGGAGGGAAGCGGCATGTCGATGAGTCAGGAAGAACAAAATGCCGTCGGATTTGTGCGGTTGCTGAACATAGCCATGATAACCGAAAACGCATTAACATAAACCAGGAAGTTACTCGGCCCCAACAATCGCGGCGCAAGAAATCCTTGTTGACTTCATGATTCAACCGACTTCTATGGAATAAGGAACGTTGGCTACAATAAAATAGTGTGTCGTTCAATCAAAAAGGAGGTATATGTTCCCAGGCAGCACACTGCAACCATTACTGGGTATATTCGCACTCGTGCCAGTAAGGACCGGTGAGAGCACGATGTAATGGAATGTCTCTGTGACGGTGTTGGTTCCCTAAAAACCACGGGAATTTCATCTATGGACATCTGGCGAAGTTAGAGCTCACCCCCAAAGTTAAATAGTCGTTTTAAAAATTCCTTCGTTTAGTTTCTTTCCAAGGTATCCACAAAAATGTTTAAATGAGCACATTTAAATAAACGAAAGTAAGCATATTTTGTGCGAGCCGTGACCCCTGCACCCCCGGATAACTTCCCTAACGAACTCAGAGCCGCAACTGACTTTCCAGCGATGCCTCTCCACCAGATCAACAGTTAGGAAAATGCACGACGCATTGGAATGATATTTCCACTTTAAGCGCTTGATCAACAAGGCGGGCAGAGTCATGATACTATAGCAGCAGGACTCAAGGAAGAACTACTGGACACTCTGGTTTACACTTTAATGGTAGATCCTACCTTCCTCACACATCAAGGGAAAATCTGCGCGTCCTAGTAGAGTTGAAATACGAAACAGGGGCTGCGCACCAATGAAGCTCACTGGGGGGTGGGGGGAGGGGGAGGACGCAATAATGGCAAGGTAATAGAAGCGAAAAGAAGAGCCCAGGAAGCAGTCTTGAAGAAGAAGACACGATCGCCGGGACAAGAGCTTTATTAGCCTGACGTTTCGGATTCCTGCTCGAATCCATCATCAGAGACCTAAGCAGATAAGGTAGCTTTTACTTGATGCCTCTAATTAACATTCAAATCCCTCTCAGGTGACCGCCAAGTGGACAAAGAAATGTGCACATGGTTGCTGAGCGATAATCGGGCCCAACGACGACACTCGTGATGCAGGATTGATGATGAGTGGCACAGCTTGGATCGACCATACCTTGTGGGTGTGTGGGTCGGCAGCCTAAAACCCGTAGTCACCAGCATGAACATAACCGATTGCATGGCGAACGAGTCGTCTTCTCACCAGATACTTGAAGCTCGCCTCTTTAGCCTACAGTGACCGAATATTTACAATTGAGTGCCTGTCAAACCACCAGATGACGGCCTCAACCTGGCCTGTCACCAATTAATCATCCGTCACATATCTACCGAAATACCTGCCAAGACAACAATCTTTCGATGTTTCTCGTTAACTCTTTGTGGGAAGGCTTGAAAAGCATTCCCAGAGGACTAACTTGTCCATCTGTCAATATGGCTCGTTCGTACATACGTCTGGAATTATTTATATAATCTCACAATGGATGGCTAATGCAGTAGGTTCTTTAATCTGAAGACTATTTGGCGAGCATACGTTTGCTTTCGATAAATTATCATCAAGACGGTACGTTCATATGGGAATGGGGTCGAGTGAAGCATATGGGGAATTAGAGAGATCGATCAACATTCGTCTTAAAACACAGGTGGGATGTGGGAATATGGGAGAGGAGAGGGTCACTTGACTCTCTTCCCATATAAATGTACTGGTTTGACGAGAATTTATGGAAAGCTAACGTATGCTCGCCAACTAGTCTTCTGAATACTGCCGAGGCAATTTGAGCAATTCTAAAACAGTCCTTTTATAGTTAGACAGTTATGTCCCAGTCGAATATTTCGGGACCTAATTACCGAATTCCCCCTGAAGCATTTTTGCTGGTGCACACTAGTTACTTGTTTTTTTTTTCGGGAAACCTTGCTCCGCACTAAGTAATTATTCTTACTATTACACCTCAAAAATTTTGACGTGGAGGCCCTCTACCAAGTAACACATGAAAGTTTCAGCGAATTAGTCTCCAGGCTGCCATTCCGAATTGCCTTAGCTTCTGTCTATTCGTGTAGTCTGCAACGTCTAACTTTGCATTTCCGTTAAAGGAGCATTCCACGTCTTCTGAGGCTTCTTGATGTAGCCCAGATGGCGAGGTGGGCCTTTAAATTAACCAACATGAACCCCTGCCTTTCTGAAGTTACACGGTAATTTAAAGTTTGGATGATACCGAGAGTGCTGCTGGGAGAATTTATGCTTGTCTGTTCGCAGACTGCTTAACAGGTTGAGATTTTTTAAGTAGTCTTTGATGTGCCCGTAAAATAGCCTATTTTAAGTATTTGTTAGAAAAAAATAACTTATACAAACTGAATACTTAAGTATCCAAAGTCAGCGGCCACCGTCTCTGGGGGAGGACTCGGCCGCCCACACCTCAGAGTCGGTTTGTTGTTGGATGACGTGCCTTTTGATCTTTAAAAAGAACTTCACCTTAGGCAGCGAAAAAATACGGAGGAAATTCACTTTCTTTAGCAAATATAAATCCATGTAGAAGTGTACCTCAAGTGATAAGACTGCAGGTAAGAACACACCTGTTCGATTTTGCCTTGAAGCTCTAGGCCGAAAACCTCGCAGGCGGTCATAAGGCGACAACCAGTCAGCGATACAGATTCCAGAGCTAAAACAAAAAAGGAACGAACATTTTTCCCTCCCGCAGTCGGCTCGGCGAAAAGTTACCGCCAGGTGACTTGTCTATTCTAAACCTTGATCGACACGACGTGAAAGCCCTAGCTGAAGTGGTAGAGCGCTTCAGTCAAATGCTCCAATATACCGCCCTTCAGTCTCTGCAATCTTAGTTCATTGTTCCCTCCACATTATAGATGAGGTACTACAAAGCAAGTGACAACTCACATGTGACGAAGGACTGTCACAAAATTTGACCTATTTGTCCCCTCCAGAAGTCAAGAGGAAGTTGAATAAGCCCTGCAAAAGAATAATGACACTGTAAACTGAACTCCCGAGACCACGTGGTTGAATACAAATAACAACTGTTGTCCGCGGGAAAACTTTCAACAAAGTTATTGGCTTCTGAAAACTAGGGAGTTTGCCTTTTGACATGAACATGATTTATTAGTGTTCCCATTCTATCTGATATTTTGTCTGTAGTTTCTATTTTGTCAAAATTCCCTCTTGTTAGGTGAGTTTATTTTGAAAGATGGCGCATCTCTCCTTGCATACAGTCTCGTGTCGGAAAATTTTCCGAATTCCTCTCCTCCACTTCCTCGCTCTATCTCTCTACCTCTGTCTCTGTTGGACAAACCTAGACACTGCATTGACGATAATGCCTTTGGCGAGGCTGTACATAAACCTTCTGACAACAAATGGTCTACCTACGACAGTCGGAGCATTTTCGTAGGTTACCATAGCATACTCATCGTCCGGCCAATCAGTCGTGCACGTTTCAGACCCGCTCGAAGCATTCCCTTTAATTTTGTTTATCGCGTTTCGCAATCCCCGTCGCCAGTTAGTCGCAGAGGTACCTTGTGGCCAGGAGCCAGCGCGCTGTTCCCATTTCGAAACCTAGCATGTTAAATTATCGGCTGGAGGTTAGGCGCGACTGTGACATTCTCGATGGGAAGGGGTGCTGGGGAGGGGGGGAGGGGGGAGGGGACGGGAAACGCATAAAATGGCACTCTCCCTGTGGTCGTCCGGAGCTTATCGCCCTCCTCATCCCCGTCCCCGTGGGCAAGGGAGCAGAAACGCAGATGGGCAGCCGGTAAAACACGAAATGCTGTGCAATTCGTCTTACCATCGTGGGCGGCAACCGTTGTGCAGAGATATCTCGTCTGTCCGATAGGGGAGGAGGGAGGGTGAGGGGGTGGCAATTTATAGCCGACGCATGTGAATGCAAGGAACAAACACCCCGATTACATTGTCGGTTATCAGAACGGGCCGGTTACAATTGTTAATTAAACATCACAGTAAAACAGCTCCTGCATGATTACTGAGCATCCTCCTCCGGATTCCAACTCCTCCTTTACCACGATCATCATCAGCACCAATGAATGATAATAGCCTTCTTCCTTCCTTTTCTTCCTTCTTCGTTCCTATCTGCCCCTCCACTCAGTTCACTGGACATGGAGTTAGACCTTTTGCGATATCCATAATGACAGGTTGTAGTCAGGCCGCAGACTGAGTATTACTGCTTGAAGGCGCTGACGCTGCGCCTTTCTGCCACTAATCCATCTGTCACCGTCCCTTCCCTTAGATTTAAGTCGCCTCCTGTCACCTCTAATCAAAGCGTTCCGGATTAAGGGGCTACGGGTCCGCCCTGTCTCTACCTCACGGGGGAGGAAGTGCAGCTTTTCCATTCCACCCTGCGCGCAACAGGACCCCTCAGGAAGTTTGCATGCTTCGTTCTCCGGTGTCAGGGGCTTGAGGAATCGATATCTGTTAGATTGATGCAGCTGTCTCGAAGGTCATTAAGGATCTGTAATCTTAAACGAGGCAAGGCTTCTTACAATCCGTCTGCCTCCAGTAAACTATAATCTTGGGGCGACTGAGGATAAATAAACCTTCACCGTAGTCAGTATGTTATTACCGACAAAGACAAGGGAGACTGGAATGGCCATTTCTGGCTTACTAGCCGTCGTCAGCCAGTCATACCTAACCCCAAAGTGTGGAGCATCTGGGGCTCGTACTCACGATCCGTTAGTTAAAAGTCCAACGCCTTTAACTACTGGGCCACGGACCGGTTGTCTTGTCGGTTTAGATCGGGAATATACAACGGTAGGGGGCGCTCACCGATCATTCTTACGGAACTCACTCGTTCCGTTGTGCCTTACGGGTTCAATCTCGAGCCCAACCAGTAGCCGCACAGCGACGCATGATATAGGCAATATGTTATTACCGATAAAGACAAGGGAGACTGGAGTGGCCGTTTCTGGATTATTAGCTGTCGTCAGCCAGTCGTACCCTGGGAACACCTGGGGCTCGGACTTACAACCCGTCAGTTAAAAGTCAAAAGTCTCTAACCAGTAGTCCAGTTTTAAATGATCTTCGAACTGTTCACCACCATCTAAATATTTGACTGCAACTTGAAATCGATGGCACAACTTGTTTCCAGAATGGTAGCTCTCCATACCTATACACTCTTTAAAAGACCTCTGACAAAATTCTGGGCGCACAAAATCGGCCCCCCTCCCCCACCCAGCTTTTGCGGTCAGTCCTCCTGTTTTGCTCTATATGTTGGGTTCAGTTTCTGACAAAGACGCTGTCGCTTTATTGATGCCCCAGTTCATGTTGATTAAGAAAATACGGTAAAGCAACGAAGAGTGATTTGCTGTATAAAAGAGCATTCATTCCTGGCCGTTTGTCCCTCTGCTATCACTCATACAGTCGCAGAAATATCTCATCAGGAAAAGCATTTCAGGGGTTTTGGTGCGCCGTAAATTACACAAGCGCCCGTCGGCCATAATTGCAGTCAGGTTAAGGCCTCAGAGCTTGCGTTTTCCATTGCGAAAAACTTCAGAGAAGCGTGTAGTCGGCTTTGGTTGTGCGGTATTAGGGGGTTAGTCAGATGTAAGAGCTCCAGGAAAGTGACAAAACCCCTGTTAAGTAGAGTTCGCGGTCACCTGACTGATACAAAATGCAGGAAGTTGATTCGCCAAAGAAATAAGTAAGGAGACAGTACTTGTCGGGACATGTCGGCCGCTAGCCTTTACCATGAAATGTCTGAATACTAAACTCTTTATTTTCACGGCTGCTTCCCGAAGTTAAAAACACGAAATTAAAATTTTCCAAGACCAAGGGAAAGCACGGGGATTAAAAAACAGTTGAAGGAAGGTGAAGGAGTAGATCGGCCGACAGCCGCAGATGATCCTTCAGGGCTATAATTCACCCATGATACTATCCTTAACCTATAGAATGACTGGAAAATTTGCCGATACAGTACCGGTGTCACACGGTGTTTTCTCATTGCAGGCCCAAACATGCTCTGCTATCGATGTGGAAAACGTTCAGCATAGAAGGAGGACATTCAGAAAACCAGAATTGTTAAAGAAGTACCGGATTAGGACTTAGCTCTGGACAGAAAAGACTGCTAAGGAGGTTTATCTGCAGCGGTTTTAGATTCTTTTATAACTTCCTCGCTGGATCCACCACCGTGGGCGTTCATTGTACCTACTCCCAGCTCGAAATTGTGGGTTTGATTGTCGTTCAGACTTATTTAAAAGGTTATTATTCATATTGCCTTAACTGTGAAAAACTCGGCACCTCGGTAGGATTCGAACTCACGACAGTGGCGCCGAGTTTTTCGGAGTTTGGTCAAAAGGAATTATTTGTAATTTGCCAAAGCATCTATGAATTACGTGAGCCTGGTAGTCATCTGGTGAATTCTAGGTGAATTACTTAGGAAATCCTGTTTGGATAGTCAACTCACTGTATCAGATTTGGTGGATTCCAGACGTTGGAGTAGGTTGGGCGGGAAAACTTGACCAAGATGTGATTAAACTCGAGTCGTCCGGTGGGGCCTCGTAGCTCAGGTGGTTAGAGTGTTGGCTGTACTAAAGCCTTCCCTTTACTGTCGAGGGTTCGAAACCCACCGAGGCACCGAGTTTTTAACAGTTGGGTCAATATGAATTATTCAAAATCTGCCAAAATATCTATGAAAGTTATTATTGTCAACGGCCTAAATAAAACATACCTCCAGCCACACCACCGGCTGTTAGAAGCCATGGTCGTCGGCAACACCACTGGGAGTTTAGCCCACTTTATTAATTAGTGGTCATCAGTATTTTTATATTCCAGGCCACTTTGTTTTTTGTGAAGTATGCTCATATAGGAACATAAGTATCTCTACTTATCTTCTAAATTAGCAGACAGGGACACATTAGGCAGTATCGTAAATCTCCGGTTGGTTAAAACGACCATGCCGGAGTATGACTGAACACATAAATCGCCTAAAAGCATCAGGTTGAACAGGCGTGCAGCTCTTAGGGATAAAAATTTATTTTGGAGTGGTTACCGTCCTTTTAGATTAGAATCTCCAGGAAATGCTGTGCGTGGGGGCATTATGGGCAACCTTGCTACTTTGAGTGGGTCACCAGGTAAAAGGCATCGGAAGCATGTGAGACACCTCAAAATACTGGGCAAAATAAATGATATGAATGGAGATGATCAAGCGGAGACCAAAGTTGCATATGTCTAACAGTTCACGCATACAGTGAACGTAGCTGACTGATGATACCTATGTAGCTTTGTAAATAAAACAGTCTACATATGGATGACCCTATTGCTACGTCGACAGTAGTTTTGAACCAGCCGTGACCTCCATAGTCGGGTAAAAACGATGACAGGAAACTATCACACAGGCTGTCTCAAGTTCACAGTTCCGGTTAGAGCGCTCGATTATACAGTCTGTGCAACGTCAGAGCCAGCTCGACTTGCTCCCCATGGAACCACTGCTAGCCAATGGTCGCCATCCCACGCAAGGGAGGACAAAGAATCAGCCCCAGTCTTTCTTTTCCCTCCCACCTCGTTTACGAGTGGCAATTTCGAGCCAAGTCTGCTGGAGATGAGTTCAGGAGCAATAGCGTCTAATCGACGTCTGATGCGTGCCTCTTGTTTGT
Source organism: Spirometra erinaceieuropaei (assembly GCA_902702965.1). NCBI lineage: Eukaryota > Metazoa > Platyhelminthes > Cestoda > Diphyllobothriidea > Diphyllobothriidae > Spirometra > Spirometra erinaceieuropaei. The sequence goes on from CACRXP010000768.1 coordinate 226,176, forward strand.
GTGGCCCTCGTTTACATAAGGCACAAGTACTGTAGCTCGTCTTCCTACCTAATCTAGGTAATTGTCTATTGAACGAACTTAAAGGTCATTCCAATTCCTACCGCACATTGTTACAAAGTTGGGCCCACTTTTGGACTCAGAAAGGCCCGAGTTCGATCTCATTCAAGAGGTAATATTCTACCTCCACCTTTGCCCCCGCAGCTGCACAAATTGATTCACGCTTACACTAAGTCCATGTGAGTTTTCCCGCACATTCAAGTACATACATTTCCTGACTCAGTTGGAAAGCTCACAAACATCCAAAAGCCCCTTTCTTCTCGCCAGACACTCGACCCACACTTCTGTACACGTTCACGGCCGAGGACAAGCGCGCCAACCAGTCGAAGATTTCTCTCCCGGGAGCGGAGAATGGCAACCAATCAGGAGCCTTTCACTTGCGCACTACGGGCCAATCAGCTCCCAGACCTGTCCATTAAACATCTGTTAAGCTGGCGGGTCCACTCCAAACGACACGACTAAGAAGGGTAATTAATTGCCTGCCATCCTACGAAAGTGACCGATTTCCACAAGAGGATGACAGACAGGGGTACATCCTCACTGCCGGTAGAGCACCAAATGTATGGATCGGCTACTGGAGCCGCTGCCGCTGACTGTCAGTCGACGCATGATTTCTATCCAACCAACATGCCTCTACAGGGTTACAACACTGATGAAATGAATCTCGCTCCGGGCGGGTACAGTCTGCAGTCCTGCGGCGCTGGGGGCGCAGAACAACCGGAAGAGACTGTAAATGGTCCCCCACCGGCCCTCTATGAGGCGGCGGCGCCGAAGCACATGACAACAATATATCAGTCCCTGAAGACATTTATCAGTCGTCGCGTCGACACCCGTGCGGCAAACATTGCCAGGAATTTACGTGAAGTAATACAGATTGCACAGGAGCTATTACGTGAAGTTGAATTACAGGAACCACGTTTTATTAACACCCTTAAACCTATCGTCAGCAGCGGCGGTGGTGGAGGAGGAGGGGAAGTAAGGACCACTCATATCAGCAAGCTGGGCGTCGAGGCGGAACTGTACGAGGGTCTGCGAGTTAACTCGGCGAATGAATTTGAGGTCATTCTCTTCCTCAATCAGATGGGAGTCTTCAATTTCGTCGATGATGGTAGTGTACCTGGTGGAGCCGTCCTGAAACTCTCTGACGGGCGCAAACGCTCAATGTCTCTGTGGGTGGAATTTATTACTGCTTCTGGCTATCTTTCTGCACGAAAGATTCGTGTCCGTTTTCACAGTCTTGTTGCGCAGGCAATCGATAAGTGCGCCTATCGTGGCATTCTCCAGCTAGTGGGTCAACACAGTGAAGTGCGGATTCGCATTCGTGATCGATACACCCTTCAGATAACTCCGGCCTTTCGCTGCCAGGGCCTTTGGCCGCGTTCAGCCAGTCACTGGCCAAGTAACAACCGGTCGGCCAACCCTAATGCGTGGATGCTCTGGCCACCACCTAGGCTGATTTCCGAGGTGAAGCACGAAGGCTTCACCCTCCTCAGCCAGGAATCCACCTACATACGCGACAAGCAGACCTCCGCAGAGGGAGATGCCTGGTTGTTAGACTTCCACGAGGCCGAGGAGAGTCTGCTTAACCAGGGCTCTCGTCAGCTCTGTTTGGACGTCCTAACCACCCTAGTGGAACGCCATCTAACCTCCAACTGCGCCAGCAGTGAAGAAGGCGGACAACAACAGCATGTGGATGAATGCTATGGAGCAAAGCTGGGTGCCGAGAGTCCGCTCATCTATGACTACTACATAAAAACCTTGGTGTTGCATGAGTGTGAGAAACATCCGCATGAAGAGGACTGGACGGAGTTTACCATCCCTGACCGGATTAGTGGGATCTTACTGCAACTAATTTCCTGTCTGCAGCATCGTCACTGCCCGCATTACTTTCTGCCTCAATTGAACCTCTTTCGACGTCAGACGCCATTGGCCATGGAGCTGGCAGCTCGAAGGGCCTGGAGCCTGCTACGAACATTAATTACCTGTCCGACGGCCTTTGAAAGACTCTGATGGCAAAAGGTTCCTCAAGTCCACCGAACAATGCGAAAGACGCAGAAGGGCGCTGCTTTTCCACTGCATATGGCTCAGCAGACTGCGCGTGCAAAGTCGCAGGAACAAGCAAACAACAGAGACACGCGACGTTTCCCAGCGCTTGAGTTAACCCCAAACAGGTATTATGCAGGACTACTCTTATTTTGGCCAACACACCGACTATCTCCTATTCACTGTTCGAAATCATATTTTTCAGTTTCTAGGCTGAGTAAAGATTTATTTTTTTATCCACGTGTCATCTCCTGTGCTGGGGTATGGAAGAATCCTACTACGGTTAAGTAAATTTACGTAATAATATCCCTGGAGGTGGCGGTGCGATGCGGTTGGTTTTAGTTTAGCGAGAGCTTCCCTGCGTAGATTGTAGACAGGTTAATTCTTCAGTGGAGGCTTCAGTCCAAGTACTCAAAAGCTGGAACGCAGACAAGATCTAGTGCAGTACTACCCGAGGATTTCTCATTCAATGCCCATCATATTCTGTCGGCTATGAACGAAGCTCACCGGCTGACTTTCAAAACTAGTCCAGGTTTTATCGGAATCAGGTGTCCTTTGTAGGGATTTGCACTCAAACTTTCATAAAGCTGAAGAAATTGCTAAGTACGCTTGTACATGGAAAAGATTGCTGGGGTGAAGTTAACGTGGAGCTCGATCCCCTGTTAATTCAAGTTGAGCATGGACATTCTGAGGCACCGGAAAAGTACCTATTTAGGCAATGTGTGCCTACTGAGTTGATCTAAGAAGAATGCATCATTATTTTCTTCCCTCAAAACAGGAATGAAAATGATCACTAAACATTTCCAGCGTCCCATCTAAGGAACATAGTTTGACATGCAAACAGTGAAAATCTGTAGGACAAATGTATCAATGACCTTTTTCTGGACTGTGACTGAACGCGGTAGCTGGAAGGACTTTCTGACAAAAGAAGACATCCGATTGTCTGGAGATTAACTCGAGTTAAACTCCGTAGCAGTCAGCATCGTAACCTAGCCGATTTATCTTTGGTACGGGGCGGCATGTTCAGAGGAATTAAGTGGTGTTTAATGTATTTCAGCAACAGGCGTACTCTGTATCGTTAATTACATTTTAGGACAGATGATTACTTTAGGAAAGATGCAAACCGTTTTTGGCTGGACAGGATGTTTCAGACTGCTGCACCCATACAGTACTCGAAAGTGCATTAAGGCTCGATGGCAACAAATACATACAAGCATCCCCTTTTTAATTATCATACTTCCCCCAGAAATAGTGCCCGGTTTTTAAAAATCCCTATTAAGACCATTACTTCGGAGAGGAACCCTGGAATTAAAAGCTGCAAAACGACGCGACTAAAACTTGCTCACTTGGCTTCTTCCTCTTAAGCCTACCATCGCAACGTTTTTAAGGTTTTGTTTTTTGCTTACATAATTTACAAGACTTCGACTAAGAAAAAGCATGGGGACCTGCATGAATTCACCATTTTTGATAGATCTACCCAAAGGCTGAATAAGTTGATAATGGGGATTTACATCGTCGCTTCGAAGAGAGAAGAAACGAAAGTCCCGAGATTTATGCGGATTGACTGATTTTAGTTCGGTGGGGACTGGAGCGTTTCGCTAAGAGGTCACGCCTCGTCTTCCCATGCACTTGCAAAATCCATGACAAGTGACAAAAACAGTGAACGAGACGACTGATTATTCCTTAACAATCAGAGGTGGGAAAGTGTTTCGTTTACTCCTTCCGATAAGCCACTGATTTTTGTAAATGGTCGGCCTGAGGAGCTATCAAGGGAACGTCCCACTTTAGTTCGAAGCATATCGGCGGTAGTGTATAACGGCTGACTTCATTGATTGCACGATTATTTGACTTAACCATCCTCTCTCGCTTTAGTCGACAAAGGAATTCCGGCGATTCAAACGAAACAATGATGCTGTACGCCAAATCATTGGTCGCAGTACTCCGAATAGTATCAATCACTCCGTACAAAACTGGAGCTCTATTATATACGAAAGTAACAAGATGCACTTGCTTTCGTAAAACCTGTTGAAAGAACACTTCACCCAGCCTCCTGAAATGTTTTATGGAAAAATCTTATTTGGTATTTAGACTTCTAAGGAATGCGGTCTTCACAAACTACGGCGTTCAGTTGAGGGGACCGCCAACGTCAACGGGAGTTTTATGAACAAATTTGCCATTAAAGAGCCGCAAAAACATCCGGATAACTACCCTGATACAATCCAACCACGTTAAATATGAGAAGTAGGTATGTCTCTTGTTATCTCAAAAGAGGGCGGTTGAAACAGTCGCAGCATAGTAAACAACTATTTGACAGAAAAATCATACAGCTGTATAAAAATATTCTCCGAAAATGGTGTACATTAAGGAAAATCTGAAGATTAAAGGGCGTGCGATCACTTTCCTGCAGATTTCTTAATGTTTTACCTTTACTGGCCAGGTAGTCAGATGACTATAGCTTCCAAAGCTAGAAGTAGCGCACCCCAGAGCAGCCAATATACCTTCAAAGTCTCAGTAAAAAGTTACCCCTATATTAGGTCCCGACCTTAGAATCACCGAGCAGACAAACCCTCCAGCTTAAATTGCACATCCTGTTCTCACAGTAAAAAGACAGGGCTCGTTGACTTCGCCTTCTTAACTATACTTAGGAGCCTAGTAGTTTCTTGGACTTTTATTAGAACATGGCCGGTAGTCCAGTGAGGATAAGCAGGAAGTGTAGAGCTGAGAAAGTACTGTACAAAAGAACAGGTACGATTTGAATGCTCATTTCTGGCTTATTTACCGTTGCTAGTGAGTCAGGACCCAGACTCGAGACTGAAAGACTTGAAGCTTGAAGCCGGGGGCTTATCACTGGGGGCCTTGTTGTTTCAAGCAGTCTTTTACGCGTACAAGACTGACAGACGAGTCAGATCAATCAGCTCCTCCAAAGCCCCTATTTTCCCTTGAGACGTTGGCATTCGTAGGAGGACTGTTGGTGGATTCGAATTTCAGGAACCAACTGGTCGTACGTTATGGAATAGTTATCTGTAGCCCCTACAATAAATTTCAGAAACCTGGTTGCTTGAAAAAACCTACGTTTAATTTCAGTTTTCGGTGAGGGCAGGAAGTGCGACCCCCCTGAGTGGTTGTTCAAAAATCTGTCTTTTTATCTTATCCAGGTAGGTGTGGTTTGTGACCCCAAGGCACAACGGGACGAGTGAGTTCCGTAGCGCGATCGAAGTTTGGGCTAGGGTTTCAGGGTTCGGGTTAGAGACTTAAGGCCTAGGGTTAGGGCTGCGGTTACGTTAGAGTTTTCCTTAGATGGTAACGGGTAATGGGTTAGTGTTACCCATTTCAGGCATGGTCACGGCTAGCATTAGGGTTGTAGGTAGTCACAGTTTTCCCAAGGGATTACATGCCATACTCTTCCTCGCCTCTGAAATCACAAAAACCACAGACCGAGGAGGCCTTCCAAATCATTTAAGTTCGCATTTTCAGCATCCTGCTAAAAGACAAAAGCGTCAGTTTAAAAATTCGGCAAGATGTGGTTATGTAGCCGCACCTGATGGACACAATACTGTTAGGGGTTGGGGTTAGGGTTTAGAGTCAGGGGTTAGGTTTAGGGGTTACGGCAACTATTTATCAACCACTCAAAGTGCAACCGAGCATTCCAAATAGCTTCTCTTTTGCATACAACTACTTGGCCTCGTCGCCTTTGCGTTCCCCGGCCCCATCCGAAAACCCCCCATTACCACCGATCCCGTATTATAGGTGGCTAGGGTTCGTTTACGTCAGGTGCGGCTGCATAAACACATCTGACCAAAAAACTTTACCAGAATTAAAAATTACGCCCCATTGCATACTGGACGCTAGGAAGGCCAAACGACTTCCACCACCGAGTTAGTCGGAAATAAATACGGAATGTTTCTTCTATGAATCTTCAATATCAAAGGACTTTTCGGCAGGCGCTCCTCAGGATATCAAGCAGACGACGTGTGACGTTCTATTCTTATCGAGGGATGTAGTTATGACCATGATCCCT
>CACRXP010000768.1:258792-270503 GCA_902702965.1 Spirometra erinaceieuropaei
ACAGGAAAGTCAGACGTACAAGAAAGTGCAGTGAAACAAATCAAAAATGTACAAAAGCCTACACATTCATGCTTATCAAGGGAGGAGCAGATAAGTACATGGAGGACATTATCCATGATTTCGCACATTGCACTCATGAAGCTGACTTAGAGATAAATCGCTCAGCCCCATAATTTCTTTGCCAGTTTAATTCCAAGTCCGGATATGGTAATATAGGACAAGCTCAAGGAGCCTTATTTTTCATTCAGCCAGATAATAAATGCAGTTACTAAGTCATATGTAACACGGAGGTCTTTTTATCATACTGATTAGCTCAGCGCCGTTTTGAAATTTCCGTCGCTGGCGTGGTTACCACTTTACTTTCGACGGAATTTCTGATTTCTTTGCGGGAATCTTTTCACCTAACGATGCTGGAATTATCCGACGCAAAAATTTCTTATCTTTTTTCGTTCTTACTTGCTCGGGAGGCGGTGCTGTTCGCCGTAGACGTGTCTGCACACATATTCGTCTCGGCGTTGCGAGTGTACTGCTCAAAGATAACGAAACTATGTCTGTTTCCACTGAAACAGCTTGCAGTGGCGCCTCCTCATAACTACGAAGTTCGGGTACTTCTCAATGAGCTGGTGCGTTTTCAACATTTTCGCTTGCAATGAGTTGAATCAATCTGCGTTCGAAGTCATATTGACCTTCATATTTTGTCTAATGTCCCAGGAGTCACTTCAGAACAAAACAACCATCTAGGAAAGACGTGGAGCTTTCGAAGTTGCATTTTGTTGCACTATGAACGCTTCAGATAAAGCGTGGTAAAGAATAACAGCTGTAAATATGGTTGACCTCTGATGAAACCTGTCACGCTTGTCTGATAAGATTGTCTTGCACTCCAACAGCGCAGTATCACTTTGCTCGCCGACTTTACTGTTTATATAGTCGCCGTCAATGATAACAGGGAAATGCACATTAACTAGCACTTCTTTTAGCAAGTAGGTGTAGATTGCAGGGAAATATATTGTGGACTGTTTTGCTATTTTCTGCGAGCCAGCAAATAGATTTTTATGTGCGATTTTCGAACCAATGTGTCCAACGACCAAACATTTTGAAACGGTCTTATCAAATCAAACTACTTATGATTTGCAGAACGGAGCGCTTCATGATTGCCAAACACGATCGCACGTCCCATCTCTGACCTTTGGAGGCAACTAACAGCCCCAGAAAGCAAGATTTTACGGTTATGGCAGTGTTGGAGACAGGTCCTTCTCAGAAGAAGCTGTAAATAAAACTGTTTCTATGACTAGCCATGTTTGGTCATACTGTAGGGAAGACTCGACAAACGCCTTCGAACAACTTCTATCCAGGCCTTTGAAACCTTCGACAGACGCCTTTCAGCTATCAGTAAACTGTCATTTTATTTTGCTCATAAAGAACACTTCTCTCATCCGGTACACGTAATGGTCAGTGAAAAACAGACGGATTTTAGACATGATATGGCCAGCAGTTTGTAATCAGAACAATTATCTTATGACAGCTTCTCGGAAATTGAAAAAAAGCACGGCTAGGAAACACGCTATGAGATTAAATTACACCCCTGCCCCCTGAAATTTGCTTATGTAGGGCTGTCGCGCTACCATTGCTATACTAATCAGTATTGCACTTTTCTGCGCAAGTCAAACTTGGGTTTCTGTCCTAGATTGTGAGGCAAATTTATTATGCGCGAAGAGAACACAAGTCCTTTATGTGACACCTCTGACAATTGAAGTAGTTTTTAAGTTCTAGTAAGCAGAAATAGTCAAGAAGTGCTCTTGGACGCGTCAAATTACACGTAACAAGAAAACCACTTACTATAAAACGCAAATCACTATACCTAGGATTATTGTCAGGTGTTCGATCCACATAGCCACTTGTTTGTGTCTGTAGCGGAAAGCATCAGCGATCGTTTGGTCGTCTCCAAAATTCACGGCATCCTGACCATTGCGACCCATGCTCCGCGATCATTAGCCTAAGGCTTAGCTATCATTGTCTAGGCGGCGCCCCATTCTGGAACACCCAAAACCGTCGGACCCAGCATCCTATCCGAGTCCAGCTTCATAACTTGGGTCCATTTTTCATTGGCTACCACCCGACGGCACCAGCTCGAATAGTGATCTTGAAAGACCACGTTGCGCAGTGCATGACTGAACTTGTTGAAGCGAAAATCCGTCACTGTAAGCCCAGCAAGTGAGATTCATCAACGATGCGTTTCGGCACTCGAAAGGTGGTCCATGGACTGACACCGTAGTGTTCTCCGATGACCCCAGTCAGTATTTCTGGCGCCGATGGCCCGTGACGCCCAGTTTTCGCAGCCATCAAACGAAACGACCATAGCTGTACCCACCTGCCCACGGGTCTATGTTTTATGCTGAACCTCGCGACGAGACCACAGGCATTGACACCTCCAGTATACTCCCTTCTTCCTGTTACGAAGTACAAATATTTGATCCACATGTCGGGGCTGTTTGCTTTTAACAGCACAATCGTCGCGCCGTAGACGTTTTTCACCTTTTGGTGCATATAAAAATAACATCCAGTATGTTTTCTCCACTACTGTCTTATTGAATTACATTTGCAGTTATCTGATGAAGTGTTCGTTTGACTATTTAGTACCCAGATCAAGGTCCTATCTTCGGTGCTGCCACCACTCTCCACGGTAATGAGCTTGTTCACCTAGAGGTAAACTTGATAATTCGTTACCAAATTATTCATAGGACTACTTAATCTCTCCGAGCAAGCTTGGTTTTGAGGATGTAAACGATTCTCAGCTGGATGAGATCAACTTTCTCTTCCAGACAAACCATTTGCCGATGTGCGTGTTCCGGCCCAACTCGGCTGACCGTGAAGTACGTTCTTGTGTTCTTATGCTATTATCTCACAGTCTAACCAACAGGGCGTTTGCAGCACGAGTATTTCCCCCACCGGGGCGACTGACTCTGTGACTCCTGTGCGTCCTTTCGATGTTCCGTCACCACTCCCCACAACTGGCTCAGAATCTGATAATCTTTGGCCGGTTGAAATAAAGCCGAAACCTGCGATTAATTATTCATCGACTGTTGCTGAGGTCGGACCCCGAGCTCCTGCGTCGGGAACCAGTACTAGTAGTGGCTACGACAGCTTAACGAACGAAATCTGCACCGAAAGTGATCCCGAGTTACTCGTTTCACCTACCCAGGCCGTTTTACCGTGTTTTAAACAGACTTCAATTCAATCAACTCTGAAACCTTTCAACCGTACCGTCGGCTACAGTGGTGCCTCATCTACAGCCTCGGATGCTCACACAAGCATTCAATCCGAGGACAGTGCTGACGCTTTCGGTGATATATTGAAGGTAAGTTTGCCATGACCCAGATGACTTGCTTCGCGTTTACTAAATACTGTGTACTTTCATAAGTGAAGAAAAGGAGTCGAGCGCCGGAACATTTTGTTTATTGTCCTGAGCTTTCAGACTCGTGAAGGAGTCCACCGTCAGAGGTAGTGGCAGCAACAGAACAAGCGACAGTTATAGGACATATAGGCCAATCATCGGCCGACGGCGCAAGACTGAAGGTGACTGCACAGGGCTCTTTACGCCGGCGCCAGATCGATAAATTGACGGATTAAGTTCTTATCCGAGGCCCAGGCTTCGATCAATTCTCGGCCTACTTTGTATCCGTCGTGGGCGACTATTTTGGTGGCTGCGAAGTTAAACTTGTGACCCACTTCGTAGGTGTGGGCGGCCACTTGTGATAATGCGCCGCCTCGTCGCACAGCCACTTTATGCTCGTGTATGCGCGATCCGAGCATGCGTTCAGTCTGGCCTGTATAGTCACAAGGACAGTCTGACACTACTCCAGATTGCTCTTCAGGCTTTAACCGGTTCATGACCCTATTGCGCATGGTGGTTTTGGGTCGGTGTGCAATTCTAACACATAGCTCCGCAGCGATGCGCTCGGTCACTTTTGGAACGCCCTTGGTGCATGGCAGAAAATGCCATATCGTCGGTGGTGTTCGAGTCCTCTGGGGGCAGCAACTTCTGAATGCCCTCGGACGATGGACTCCACGAGTCTGAAAGCTCAGGACAATAAACAAAAGATTCCGTTGCTCCACTCCTCTTCTTCACTTATGCATACACCTGGAAGTCGAATTTTCGCCTTCATTTGTGTGCTTTCAGTTTGTCTCTCACCGCTGTTTTGGCATATCAACTTTTCTCCTCAAATGACGTTTTATTACATTCCGTCGATTATATTCAAATATTCTAACTTAAACCCGCGAAGCGTTCACAAATGAAATCGGTGCGGACCGACGTCCTCCGTAAACGAATTCCTGGAATTGTTAAACTCCGGTCGTCTGCAGTTCTTGTTAGTGGACGCCAGTCCGCTTTTTTGTTGTCAAAGTGGCATTCGATTGAATTTTTTAAAATAACCCGAACAGCCCTCTGGGAGACACTGCCGCAACTACCTCTTATCACCTCATTTGCTTGTCTTAATCACCGTAAAGACTAGTTAAGTGCGACCTAACGTCGAAAACATCACATATTGGTGTGGCCGATAGTCTTGCGTGAATGTCCAACTAATCGGCAATCGTTCGGTTGACCTTTCAGCCTCAAACAACAGTGGACGCTGCATGAAGCATCCATCTCAAGTCTAATTTAACCATGTCATTTCATGTTTTCAACTGACCATGGTTTCTACGTCAGTCGGGGGAGGGGTTTATGAGAGTTTTGCGGAAGATATTATTCCCGGGCCGATGGAGCGCATGGCCGAGTTTTTGCAGCTTCAAATTGTAACTAATTCATCAGTAGGAGTCAATGATCGTGAGAAGTCCGATGTTCGAGACGTGGTCTTTCGATGTTCTCCTGAGTCACAAGTTATCTGATGCCTTGAGAGCGCAAATACCCGCCGTCTCTTAATATCGCTTGGGAGAATGTGGGCCACAACCTCTTGAAGGGGTCACAAAAGACTCCTATTGTCATTCATGCTTAACATAGGAGCACAGGCCGTTTAACTTATGCTGACGAATGTGCTACGCAGACAAAGCGAAACACAAATCGCATTTTACCAACATTGTTTTCTTTCCGATGTATCATGAGCGTAACGTCCTGTGCGAGCGTTGTCACACTAATAGAGGTGATTTATAGTCAAATCGTGGGACTCGTTGAAATCGGGTTTCCATCTCTAACGGACGGTCACCGACGCTGTCGGAGTTTCAGCAGCCATGCCAATTCATTTTAGTCCACCGCGTCAGTTCGGCACTCGCGGATGACGTCCACCGTGTACCCCACAGCATGGTGAGCACAGGACGGTCACGTGCGCATTTTACCAGCATTGCTTTCTTTCCTCTGTATCATGAGCGTAACGTCCTGTGCGAGCGTTGTCACACTAATAGAGGTGATTTATAGTCAAATCTTGGGACTTGTAGATCCCCTCTCGTTGAAATCGAGTTTCTATCACAGACGGTCACCGACGCTGCCTGAGTTTCAGCAGCGATGCCGATTCATTTCAGTCCACCGTGTACCCACAGCATGCTGAGCACAGGACGGTCACGTGCGTGTGGACAGACTTGCACAGCGTCTGCCATACACGCCTCCCTTACCCGCCTGTGCCCACTGGCAACACGGCGTCAAGACGACCGGAGGTGGGATTGGATGAAGTGGCTGACAAGACTGAACAATCCGGCTATGCGTGCCACACACGACCTGATCCCCGCACGATAAGCTGGGTTTTTGCCGAAGCAAGAAACGGCTCGGATACCGCCGGAGTGGAAGTGCCATAAAGACCATATCAAGAAAGAGCCATTGCCGTCTGACTCTCCATCCCATGAGGAACGACTTATCCCGTCCAATCCTTCTAAGCGACTTTTAGCGCGCCCATGGTAGTTTAAAAGCTCGTAAATGTTTGCAGTGAGGACTTCGTTGAAGTGCCATGGGGACGGAGACTGCTGAATCGACCTCAGTCTCTGCGCCTGGGCGTCCCACCGTACCTCACTTCCTGACGTTTGGCATTTGTTATGCGATGTGCGAACTCTAACCAGGATGGTTGACGTGTGCGTGCACTGATTTGCGCCTACTGTTTGTCCAGCGCCTCTCCTGAACGACCCGTAGAAGGGACCACGTACTGTTTGGGGCTTGAAAGCTTCGCTTCCCGTAGATGGCGTCTCATGACTCGTAGCTTGCATTCCTCAGTCCCTTCCGTCCTCAAGCACAGACACTAACCCGTACGGCGATGATAGTGAGAGGAAGCATATTTGATGACAGGCGGCGTTTTCCACATGATAGTACCATTTTGGCTCTTAAATTGCCAGATCGTTGAGTAGCCAGGGCTGATGACATTACCATCGCATGACTCCTGATTAGCTTATTGTTCATATGATGAATCTGGTTAACCTAGCTGATGGCGTTTCCATTTTATCGCCTACGGACGTGCTAGACAGCCAAGCTTGCAATTAAGCATTGTTTTCCTAGGCCTCTCATCTTTCGTTGAAGCCTATGGCATATTAATACAAATAGAGTTTAGGGTCCAATACGTCAAATTTTCGTTTCCACCTGCCCTCTATATATTATAACACACTGTGTCCTAATTCTGACGACATTTTCAGCATTTCTAAATCGTCATTAGGGAACTAAAGTCTGCATTATGTACAGTATTTTGCGTCCAAGGACACACAGGATAATTAGAGTACATATTGTCGTTTTGGGGGCTGTTTTTTTCTACCTATCTTGTGGATTCGGATTTCTTTTAAATAGCCAACATCTCTCAAAGGCCTAAAACGACCCACCTTTCGCTTATCGTGCTTTAGGTAAGAAGGGCAAATAACGTTACTACTTCTTCCAGAGTTACTTCAAAAGGATAAGGCGCAATTTCAACCATCTTATAATCGCCGTTGTCTATTGTGTGCTCAGTGATGCTTTAGTTTGATTCTTTGTCCATTAAGACCTCACTTCATGACGTGGTAGACTTTTTAAAGTGCGGCGCTTTTTGTATCGTATTTACATTTCCAGCAGCAAACCCATAGGCACATTATCTAGTATTACTGGCACGCGGAGTCGAACTGTTGGGTTACGTTACGAAGAAGAAAACATTTCAAGATACCGTTCACACTGACATCAGATTTTCCGCTGCCGATAAAGTGTCCCTCGTATTCTACCATTCTATTAATTATCATTACTTCTATTTTTCAGTCTCCGATTGGAAATAGGCACAAGCGTTACAGTGCCGTATCCTCCTCCTCCAGTTGCAGCGAGGATTTTCCTCTCTACGGAGAGTCGTCTTCGTCATCGTACTCCAATCAACTTCGCAGCGGCCGAATACCTATTTTTACCGGTCCACTCTCCGAGAAACTTTTTCCTCCGTCCCAACCTCCCCTAGCATCCACCAAACCCTGTCAACCTGTTCTCAAGTCGTTGTCAAATCAGATGATCAGCCACTGTCCACCGCTGAAGACGCCCACGATCGAAGCCTTTCCCTCCCCTCCGAGGTTTGAGAGACTGCGTGGCAGACAGCGGACCCTAACCGATGTCTCCCGGCTTGCCGAATCAGAGGATTCCGATGCGAGTGATGCGCACGCCTCCGACTCCGAGTGCTATCGTTTCCCCAACCAGCCGACACAATCACCCTTTCCGTCACTGCCCAGGCAACGTCATCAGGGTCAGGAGCGCTTCAGTCACAGAAAGTCACTCAATTTCACGCTGGACTCCCGCACCACTTTCCAGGGCTCAAAGCGTGATCCTTTTTCGGATGACTTTTCCGACTGTTCGGTGGCGCCGTATCACACTCCGCTATCGAACGAGCAACTATCTGAGACTGAGCACTCTGAGCGCCACATCCGTGATGTGCATATTTTGGAGCGTCTTCGAGTACCCTTTACCTACGAAGAAGTCGCCTACAGCACTAATGAAACCTTTCGCGAAATGAAAGCGACCCCCGGCTTGAGTGTTGATCAGGTGAGTTTACTGGTTTCCTCTACCTTCCAGTAGAACCACAATGGCTCTTTAGATTTTAAAGTAGACTAGTCACGCCTAGTCCTCTTGAAGCCTACTTCACAAACAGTCTTGCGCACATGGTCGTTGAACTAGGTAGTTATTCTTTATAGCTTTGCAGTTTACGCATGCCCAACGACCCTGTATCAAGGCGAGTCTGCCTTAGTTGAATAGCACTCTACCAGCCTTACGATAAAGGCTTGCCGTCGCAGATGCTTTGATCATGCCCTGCCCCGACCCGAAGGGGATCTCATCTGTTAGGTCGTTTCTCCAAACTCCCATTCGAATTGGCGCTGTCGTTGTAGTCGCTGGTCAATTAAAAACGGGCAAGTGTGCTGTTATGCCATTGTACTTGGTACAGCTGCAATCCTGTCTGGTCTAGTCGGTCTCGATGGTTTCGCGCACTGTACCTCTCCACGCGTGACGCGCGACACGCGACAGCAGATCTGGACAGTCCAGCCCACTCTCTTCACCAGCAACGGAGACCAAATATCGAAGGTCCGAGAACCACTTTCATGTCCTGACGGATTGCGTCGAGCCAGGTTTTGACTTGACCCCCTCTTGGACACCTCAAAGTGGGTAATGGTGCCGGGTTGAAGACAGCAACATGGAGCTTACGAAGCCGGTGACGAAGAATGTGTCCAAACCACCGCAGTCGTCTTACTTGCGATGTCGCCGCAGCGAGTCGGCTGCATTCACTCGGAGGATAGTCCTCAAGCAGTGGTGGTCAAATACGTCCAGTTTTCGCTCGTACTCCACACGTACAGTCCAGTATTCACAACCGTACAGAAGAGCTGACCGGACGGATGCACGGTACGCGCGGATCTTCGTGACGATGGAGATGTCGCGTTAGGTCCATAGACACTTCCAACTTAGGATGATGGACCTGGTTGTCTTCGGTGATAACAGCTAATTTATGTGTTCCAACCTTCGTTGTTCCACAGCCTTCATAGGTTCTCTGGGAACCACGGAAGATGTGCTGTGTAGGCGATTGAACCTTTTCCTCGTTAGGAATACTTTTAAGGGATCTTAAGGATGTCTGATTAACCTAACACCTTTCCAAGAACTGCAAAACATCTTACTTAACCGGGACCTTTCTGGCCAGCCTCCTATAGACATTGGGAAACTGGTAATGTAGCGAGAGACCTGCTGTCTTCTGTTCAGCCGCCACCACACTTTAGGTGGTATACGAAGTGCGTCATTGAAACTTCATAAATTGAGTATACAGATTTTGTGATTTCATGCCAAATTATGAGACTCGAACTTTCGAGTCCTCTGTTTGGACGATTCCCTTACACTCTCCAGCTCCTACTTACCTGAACTCTCCACCTACTCAGGTTCTCCATCACACTCAGCATAGTTGATATGGCATCTAGTATATGGTGACTTACGCAGCCGAGCGTCTTGTATTTGAAGCCTCGATAAGGTTGCACAAAACCAGTGGGTCGGCATATGCTCGACGCAGCGATGCCTGCAACCGGTTTAGATGGGCACTACGAAGTCCCTCATCTGCTGTGCTTTACGGCAGCGTACATGTTTAGCCTAATCCAGACTCCTCAGTTTCAAGTATCATATGCCGGAAGTGCAGGAACCATTTAAAACCTCTTACGAATTGCGTAGAGTCGAGCTTTAGTTCGACTATTTCTGCAGTTATAGTTGGACTTGAAGCACCAACGCTAGGCTCATGAAGTGTACGGCCGAGAACGTGCCACGGAAGAGAGGGCAGACTGTTACAGGGGAAGGGGGTCTTGGCTGTTTCATGAGTTTACCGCGTTGATAAACGCCCTTTTGAACTGGCCAGGGCGGAGAATTAAACTAAGCACTCAGCCTATGACGTTCGTCTGGCACCCGAGGTCACCGACTACCCCAATCAACTGAATCGTGCTTCTTACAGGGAAACGTCTGGACCGTAGTTTGGGACCCCGCGTATTGTGTCGCAACCAGCAGCAGGACTACAGCTCTGGTATCCAGCCCACCCTCCGCCGTTTGACGCCAGACCAGTGTGTCGTTAATATGAATGCGGTTTAATATCACAAACACCACTGGAATGCCCGAACTTGCAAATTTCCGGTCGCAATTGTTCTCACTTTCCGTTACCAGAAATTAATGATGATTATCCCAACCACTAATTGACTCCTGTACATTGTTCAGCGCTACAGTAACCCGACAGCTGTTTTGCATGATTACCTCGCTGACCCCTGTTCATCCTAGATCACAGCCATGTTGGATGCTCGTCGGCGGGCGACTAACCGTCAGGCCGCAGAACGCTGTCGCCGTGGCAAATCGGCTGCGCGCGACAGTCTGGCCAATCAGTTAGGCCGTCTACGACTCGAACGCGCACACCTCACCAAGCGTCTGGTGCGCACTCGAAAACGTCGCCAGTGTCTCAGGTACGTTTGCATTTTTAACTTGACCGAGAATTGCGCAGTCGGAGCTGCCCGGAGTTTAGGTGCTAGTCCGATCCAATTTTCAGCAGTTTGGATCTTAGATCATCGCAGCACTGTCATGATGGGGAAGATGTCCATTTTGCCGCTTTGTGAGGACGGCCATTCTAGGAGCCGACTTTTTTATTCCTCCCGCGCTCTAGATTAACTTATTGCTGTTCAATATATCAACAAATTTGCGTTGAGCACTTGGTGGAGGCACTTACGTTTGTCACTGTGTACTGACGACGGCATAACCTACCACTTAATAAAGGATCCCTGGAGAATGTCGTGGGACCATTAAAATCAACCCAAATTATATCCAACAAGACTTTGGCGATCACTCATGATGTAGATTTCAAGAATGCTGAGCCTCGTACTACCCCCAAGTTTTATCGCGCATTATCTCATGTGATTAGTTTTTTTATTCCTCGCCGGAGCCAACGATGATTATTCTGTAGTGTTGGAATCCAGCCTGCCCTTTTCAAAAAACCTTTAACTAGATTATTTATCAAAATGCCACATTCGAGTGATGGTCCCGGTACACTTTACGCTGCTTCTCTTGCTTGCCAAAACTTGTTGACTGCCACCATTATCACCAGCCAGGGCATAGAGATTTTTGTGGAGAGAGGAGTGCTCACCAGATCAAGGGACTTGTTTGGCTGACGTTTCGAAGAGCTTGGGCGGCTCCTTATTATTAAAGCGTCTAGTGCAAAAAATCGATCAGAATTTTGAATGGACAGCCGAATTAGTTCGCCTTGGGCTGATCGATTTTTTCCTTCTTTCGCTGCCTTGGCTTCTGGCCGTCGTTTGTGAGTGTTCGTGGCCACCTGCGTTGTGTCGTCACCTCAATTGGGGTTAGTTGCGTTTGTGTCCCCCTTTTGGGCAAATCAGTCGACGGGCCGTGTTTGCTCGGTATTCTTAGGCTCCGTATGACTGTCTTGTCTTCGTCGTGGCGTATGTAGTGACGTAGGACTGAATAGGCCGAAGGAAGGTCTAGATGCCTGTTGATGGAGTCGGCATCTGAGTACTAAGCCTCAAGTGTGGAACGTTCTGTCCTTGAGGTGCCCCTGCCTAAGACGGCTGCTCCTTGAAAGTCAAAACTGTGACCAGTTTCCCCGATGTGAGCCGCTGTGAGTTTGGATCTAGCCTCCGAGTTGCCAGTTTGTGCTCATGTTGGCGGGTCTGCAATTTTCGTCCGGCTTCCCCAACGTAGTTGCAGTCTCCATCGTTACAACGTATTTGATAGACAACTGCTGAGGTTTCAGTGGGTGGCAGTATGTCTTGGGGTTGCTGGGCTATCAGGT
>CACRXP010000768.1:281402-297185 GCA_902702965.1 Spirometra erinaceieuropaei
GTAGTAGTAGTAGTAGTAGTAGTAGTAGTAGTAGTAGTAGTAGTAGTAGTAGTAGCAGTAGTAGCAGTAGTAGCAGCAGCAGCAGTAGTATCGGTGGTAGTAGTAGTAGTTCGGGGGTGGAGGCGACCTGTGGGGTGTGCTCAAAGTGATCGGTACCGCCAATATTGGCTTTCCACATAGTTCACAGTCATCATTACTGTGTCCAGGATGTTTGTTCAATTCCCCGCTGCGCCGAGATCATTCATCTTCCCGAAGGGCGTGTTCAGACGCCCTGACCTCATTCTACCTACCGTCTGGCCGACTGAAACAGGCTCATTCAGACGACCACGACCGATCGTGCCCTACTTTAGCACCCCAATCTCTAGGCTAGTGCAGTAGAACAACAGTCGAAGCTACCTCCACAAACCAAATAAGGCAGATTGCATCGCTGTCCAACCCCCTCGCGGGCATGCATTGAGGCAGATTGCATCGCTGTCCAACCCCCTCGCGGGCATGCATTGACGTTGTCAGCACACGGTCTGGCATTGTCAATGGCCCTTGCCACCCGGGACGGTGACTCGAGATTCCATGCACAATAAGACTCCTGATCCCACTGCCTTCCGCCTTATCCTGCCACTGGAGACTCGATGGTTTTGGCGTCTCGAAGTACAACCTCTGCTTAGACGCCACAGTCACTTCCGGAGTGTTGGGTATTTGCCTGGGGCTGTGCCGAATTCGGTGGCATTCCAGTCTGAACTACGGGTTCTTCCAAGCGCTAGCAGAAAAACGTGGCGTACGAGCTCACGTCAGCGGACAGTCGGCTTGTACACCTGGACCTGTCCCAGATCTTCGGCTTGCGTACAAACGTATTCCACGCACGGGGTACGATGGGCAATGTTGCCGGTTTCGGGACGAGATGCCTGGGTCTTGATAACATCGTTCTTGGGAAAATCATCCTCTTGCATGCCGGCTGCGACTTAACGCATACGGGTTTCTAGTTCACTTTAGAGACCGTCTCCTTGAAGCCCACTGAATGCGCATTGGGTTTGAATGAACTTAAGACAGTTTATGTCACATTCTAACACACTGTTGATGCTGAAATAGTCAGCGCTGCGGCGTAGGTGGGTCCTGGGAGCTTTTCTAGGCGTCAGCACCATGTTTATGGAGACTATTGTCACTTCAGTGGGCCGTTTTCTCTCAGATGTTCTGCGGCTGGATCGTTGCTCAAGTTCAACTTACTCCTAATTCGAAGGCCAAAACAGTTCCGGCGACCTGTTCGTCGCGCCGCTCAGATCTCAGTTACACGCCTACAATCATGCATGAGGCAGCTGCGTGATAGACGCAAATAGTCAGCTTTTGATTGTTCCCGGGGCTATGTGAGTAAGCCAGTGTGCAGAAGAGTTGAGACTGCACCGTTTTTTTCTTCATGAATCAATTGTTAACACGGGCCTGCTCGTCGGAGAGAAGTTAGCCATTTAGAGGAATGCGAATCGGCGTTTCTCACCCTTTGTCAACTTGCAGATCCGGGTCGCCAGGATCTCTGTGAGAAGAGAAGCAGAGCTCCGACAACTGCAGAGAACACTTCGCGAGAACGGATACCCAGATAGATTTATCCTCCGAAATATTTGGGAACGAATTGCGAAGCCCACTGTTGCGACTGCAGAAAAGAAAGATGTATTCATAAGACGCAGCGAGCGAACTAGTCAGATGACGCTTAACTACAGCTATCACGAGAGCATTCCCCGCGGCTAATTTATGCGTATGTTTCACAAGCTCTCCCCTCCTACGTTTGGGAGGTAAAGACAGACTACCGTTGGAGGCCACATCAACGTGCATCTACTCATTCACTTGCTCCTGTGGTGCGGGATACATCGGCCGTACAACGAGACGCCTGGTAAAAAGGGTGCGTGAAAATATACCCGCCTGACTAGACAGAGGTGAGACCCGATCGATTTAGAGTTCTATTCTCGCGCATTTAATCGATACGGATCACCGAGTCGATGCCAAGGAATCATTTCAGGTTGTCTGCCGGACACCAACAAGCTTCTGTAAGGGCCTACGTCAGCGGATAATATCAACGACCGAGGCAGTGGCTATACGGCCGGCGAATATGGTGTTGTGCTGTCAGAAAACCCTGACGCAAATGCTCTCTCTGCCGTGGCCATCGCCAACCTCACGTGATGACGACATGCCGTCTCAAATCCCTTATTACAATGATGGGTACTCCGTGTACTCAATCCAAGAACATTACTCAAAGACCCCTTTACTCCGCTTCCCAATCTCTTAGGACCAAAACCCGTCGATCTCGTCATGCGGGCGGCGTGGGGAAGATGAGTGTTAATGACTTAATAGCCCTTGAAACACCTATAAACACTGTTAATTTTGTACATTTTCTTTCTTTCATGTAACTGTATTGGCCTGACGTCGTCCGCCGGGGCCTCGTAGCTCAAGTGGTTAGAGCGTTGGCTGCACTAAAGCCTCCCTCTTACTGCGTGGGCTCGAATCCCACCGAGGCGCCGAGTTTTCTCACAGCTGGGTCAATATGAATTATTCAAAATCTGCCAAAACATCTATGAATTGCTGAAAACACGTGTTTGCCAACTTGACTTTTCAAATTCACTTTGACCCGACTGTAAAAAACTCGGTGCCTCGGTGGGATTCGAACCAACGACAGTAAGGGGAAGACTAATATATTCAACGCTTTAACCACCTGAGATACTAGGCCCTGCCGGACGACGCGAGTTTAATCACATTTGGGTCAAGTTTACGCGTCCAACCTACTGCAACGTCTGGAATCCACCAAATCTGACACAGTAAGCTGACTGCCCAAGCAGGATTTCCTAAGTAATACATCTAGAATCCACCAGATGACCACCAGGCTCACGTAATTCAGAGGTGTTTCTGGAAGTGTTCTGACTGGTAGACTACATCTGATGTTGGTCTGGTTCTCAGTAGTTGGAATGTCTCTAGGAGACCGTCTGTGACAATTAAGTCGTAGCTTGCAGAAGGTAGGGCAGAATTGGACGCACTAGTGGGGACAAGCGAGCGAGAAGCAGCCGGACAGGTCTACGAACGTCCGGGGGACTTCGGTTTTGTCTGAGAGTTGATCAACCTTAGCTTGGTTACGGGGAAGGAGATCAATCCGATGCGTGGTGCCCGAGTGATTGAGATGCAAACAGGCCCGTTGGAGAGTTTGTCGGAATTCTGAAATCTGTTATTAACTCCAAAAGGCTACCTAAGTAGTGTTGTAGTACTAATTATCATTGCGCGTAGTGTTGCGATACTCCAATCACGTCAGGAGGCCGGATTTTGAACGAGCTTCCTCCCGGCTGCCTGCGAGAAAAATTACGAAAAAATGATTAGTCGAGTAGCATGAGTTTTCCCCATTTATTTTTGATACCCTTTTGAATTCAACGATATTTTATAGAAAACACTCGAAATACTCCTCATTTCATTCGCTTGGTGACGAATTACGTCTTCTTTACATTTTATTCTTGAAGAAAGAGTATATTTCGGTTTAAGAAAACTTTCCCAATCCGCGAATAATTCTAAACCCGACCTGCCATTATACTTGAATTCGGAGTTTCCGAAATGCAAGCTGCATACTTTAGTGTAAGGAAAATCATACATTTTAATGTGCTAGTATAAAGAGGGCGTCCAGGGCTCATAAAGTTTTGCAATGGATGTGGACCGCGTGTGGCCATTCATTAGCAGCATTAAATGTGCTGATGCGATACTGTAGGATCGAGAATTTCACGGTCTTGAAAAATCTCATAATCGGAAACTTTTTAGAACCGAACGATACTCTTTCTCCAATTATAAAATTTAAAGAAGACCTGTTTTTCTACCAAATGAGTAAAAGAAAGGATATTTTTGTGCGTACTCCCTATAAAATATGTTTGAACTTAAGTGGGTATCAAAAATCAATGGGAAAAATCACACTTCCTGAGTAATCATCTTTATGGAATTTGGTCTACATAGGCGATTCGTGAGGGGTTCGAATGCCTGCATACCGACACGACTGGAATATCTTGGTACTATGTCACATGCTAATGCTACAAGCATACTCAAGTAATCCCTTGAAATTGAAAACGCATTTGAGAATTTCGGTTGACATTTCATGAGATGGTAAATGTACTGTATATCCTGCGTCCCCCCCCCATTGTTGAAGCTGCAAGACGTCTCCAGTTGAAGGAGTCGACTGTCAGGAATTCCCTAGAATTTTTAAGCATTTACACATTAGAGTAACCCATGGGATGCAAAACAGTGATGCAGTCTCCACGTCGCCACTCGTGAGTAAAGCATCAGGGAGGCAGTCCCCCACTGAATGTGAGTGCAGGGACGGGGGGGGGGAGCACATGCAGGCGAGTTCAGACAGCCGGGGCAGGCGTCGCCTGCAGCCAATCAGAAAGGAGCTCTCGTCGAGCGCAGTTAATTCTCCAGGAAGCACATCAGTATTGGCTGCTTTCGGGCGTCTGACTTACACGTAAGCGCTGAAACATGAGAGACTTACCGGCGAATCGGCGCACGTGACACTAGGGGTGCTCACCGCTCATTCAAGGACGTGTGCTGCCATAAAATCGTTTGCCGGCGGCTTTTTCATTGACAAAAGTACGCAGGTTTTCAATGGACTGGTTGCACAAATGAGCTGGGTCCACTCTTGCTCCATCAGCGTCGATGATCGCAAGTATCGACAGAGGAACGAAGCGCAGAATTCAGTGAGGCCTGTAATCGCTTCATGAATACAGGCAGTCACGCTCACCCGTCAGATGTTTAAGAAAAAAACGCTTTCCTGCACATTGTTCTCCCGACTTGAGAGCTGTCGACGAAATCAGTTTTACCGAATGTTGACCTGTCCTACGCCCGCTGACGTCCCGCTAATCAGACTGTAACCCTCCTCACTCTTACTCTGGGTCTCATCGAGTTTTCCATGGCATAGCGGCTGCGCATGCTACGGAGTTTCACTGGACCACAGGCGAGAATTAGATTTCATGTGAAGCCCGTGAGGGATTCTCAACCCCACGCGGACAAGAAACGACATCGGCTCTGTCAGAGGAAGCCCCCCTCCCCCAGAAAACCTGTTTACCCTGAGTTATCGCGCGAGAGGTAATTCATCGCAGGTGACAACGTCTGCCCCTGCCACATCAGTGTGGAAAGGTATCGACTTGCAAAGCATCTATCTCACTTTCCCTTCCCACGACAACCACATTCAAAGGACGAAAGGATGTCAAGGCTGGAAGTGGGCATTGACACAATGGCCAATAAAGTTAAACTGCACCTCTAAAGACGCTACACACGTCCTATTTGCAGACAAGCCAGACTTCATTAAAATTCTAGATTGTCATAAGGACCGCGTTACGAAGGTACCATTGTATTTACCCCCCTCCCTCCCCTTAAGCCCTGAGTAGGACTGGATTTTCCGTCAATTGGAAACCGTCCAAATCATGACTAGGAGGACGTAATGGTAGTTCCAAGGGACATTTTGTTGCCCACAGTAGCGAAATAATATGCAAGGTTGTAGTTACCAAGGTTGAGATTGTTGGGCTGGCATGGGGCGCGAGTCTTTGTCTGCGAGCGTCACACTCGCATGACCGAAACTCACTGGAAACGCAGGCCTCAGTTGGGAGGAGAGGGGGGGGCGAACATATGCTCACATGCGGCGCTCTGCATGTCCCAACGACACCGACAGCTCACATCCCAAGATTGTTGCATGTACAAAGTGTGGTGTTTTTCTTGTCATTTGCGCGTACACTCCTGCGATCAAAAGATCCATGCATTATTTAAGCGTGTGTGTTTGTTTGTGAGCATTTAGAGTGGAGCAAATATAAGGTCCGGGTTGGGTTGTTGTTCAAATCAGTTCTGAAGAGGGCCCAAATGATGTCAGACTGTTCTGGACATATAAGATGTGCTGCAGCTCTAGACGGCAGTTCCTCGATCACACTGTGGTGGATTTCCAGGTGAGCAGTCAGACCTGTACGTCATCCGAATGTGCGAATGCAATGGGGGGAGGAAGGCGATGTCGGAACCTCTGCGCCACGCCCGCATTGCTGATGGTGGCAGTGTAATAGAGGGTGTCCGTTATGCCTCTCGGAGCCCTGAACAGTAGTTAAAAACGCGGAACTGTTAGTAGGGATCGGGCGATGACGACTTTGGTTCCTGGGGGTTGCCATCTTACGTTCTTGAGACTTAGCTTTCACTTTCCGTGGTCGGTTGTCCTCGAATACTGCTACCCCCCTTTTTATGGCAGTGAGCAGGGCCTGTCGATCTAATTTGAGACCTTCTGGCTTCCCTTAGTCGAACTAAAACTGCTCGAGAGAAGTCTTCAGGCTCTCCCTGTTTTGTTTCCACTGTCTGACTAGCACCGTTAGCCTTATCCTGTATCAGTCTTTCGAGGAAGCCCTTGTCGGCTATTCGCACGACGTGGCAGCCCTCTCGCAATAAGGGATGTCTCAGTCGGACGCAGACGTTGAGAACGTCCGTCCTTCTCAGGACCGGAGTTTTGTGGACTATTTTCCTACCACATCACACTCTGAATTCCCAGGAGGCAGTGTATCTTAAAGTGGTACTTTCCCTACCTCGCTTATGTGTACCCGCGTTAATGACAACCATGTACATTCTCGGCCTCACGTTGAGGAGGACACTACAAGCCAATCCGCGTCGAACTTTGCGGCCCGCCGAAGACTCGGTTGGTTCTGAAGATCGGAGTTGTGGGTTCGCCGTAGATCTTGCTGTTATCTGCCACGGCACTTTCAGGTACGGGACTCATCCGTAGCTACGAATCGACTTCCTTTGGTCAGCCTATTCTGCATGCTAGTAGTTAATTCGAGGTTTTAGTATCACCAAGCCAAGTAGGATTACATTTCGCTGCATATCCGCCTCGGTTGTGATTGCAATCGTAGACCACCAGAAAGTTGTAAACACTGACTTCAGATACGTTCGTCTCTACCGATATGAGTTGGGTAATGAGTGGTTTTCTGTAAGTTCGGTTATTAATTTTTATTTCAGGTGGCTTCTTGTGGGGCTGAGGACGGTAGGAGTGAACATAGAGCATTCCCTCACTCCATTTATCACCGCAAACACTTTCCGCTCTGACTTATTGTTAGACAAGCAATACTGGTGTCACGGCTTGTCCCTTATTTCTTGACATTTCGATACAGTTGGCGGGATGGTGTGACCGTGTCTGTTGATCAGCAATGTTTTATGGATACGCACAGTGTTTCCCAAAGTATTCCAAGCAATTGCGCAGCACACGGAAAAATATCTTGCCCCCGCAAGACCGAGATTTTGGATTGTGCGGGCGAACAGTGATTGCGTCCGCAAAGTCTTGAGGGAATTTTCCTTTTTCTCCACGTCACTTTAAACAGCGAGGTAAGTCCGTTCAGAAGTTGTGGCGGCCGTACTCACAAAATTCGATGGGAATTTCGTCCACGCATGGAGCGTTCACTCCAGAACGCTGCCTATGGAGTTTGTTACTTGGTACCATTTCAGGAAATGAAGGAAGTTTCTGAAGTAATCTGCTGAACTCGCTAGAATGTGACGTCTTACCTTCCGGGCCGATCAGCAGCATAGTCGCTAGGATTGAGGACTGTGGATAGCTTGAATTGCATGTGTATTCTTGAATTGTCTCCTCCTGGTTCATACCCCTGCTATTTCATATTTTTCGCAGTCTCTCCTCCAATCACTTCGGCACCGAAAACATGCGGTTATGTTGACAGGTGACTCGTGTGGCCACCTTTTTTCTCAGGCAAGGAACGTCGGAGAACTTTGATGTCGTCGTCAATCTAGTCTTGCGACTGCCGGCGTGTGCATCCAAGCAGTGGCATAGAGGGTGTGGGCTTGTGAACCCCGCCACATCTGAATCTCCTGTTCTGAAAGTTTAAGTGTCCTGAAAAGACAGGAAAATGTTTTGGCAAGGCCAGCGTGAGGGAGTTTTTGCTTTATGACCGTGGGCACGGTCGCTGGGCCTTGGAACCATTTCGGCTCCGAGTCGCGAAACCAGCCATTACTCACCGACCTCAACTGCTGCCTGTGTTAAATTATGACTCCAAGAAACCCAGCTGAATTCAGAGGTCACACCGCGAGATCCCGTTCGGCTGGCGGTTTCAGCCGTACAAGGACAGCCGGTCAGTCTTTTCCAAGCGTCGGAAGCGACGGTCGAACTTTCGTATGTGTGTGTGTGTGTGTGTGTGTGTGTGTGTGTGGGATCCGAGCCGGGTGCGGCAACACGCCTAGGCGCGGCTCCGGTCCCGCCGGTCCCCGAGTTTTTGCTGTTGATTAAAATCCTGGTCAAGTGCTTTTTGTGGAACAAGGGGTGTGGAGTGGAGCGCCAAGGTGCGGGCTTGACCTTGCCATCCACCTGCGCTCTCTCCCACCTTCGGTCTTTTTGACTATGTCATGACGCCGGGCACAGGTGGGGGGAGGGGAAAGTGCAACAGATACAGAGCAAGTCTACTGCCATTATAAACTAATTCACGCGCAGGTCACCGGTCCTGCTTTCACCCGCTTGTGGAGCACACGGTGGACATGGTCGACAACGACGGTCGAACTGTCGTGTATCACATGCATAACTCGAACCGTTGCCCGTTTATCAACTCTGTCGAAGGTCATGTCTGCGTTAACACGTTCTCCCCCACTCAGTCGGTTCTAGGAAAACCGCCACAGATCACGTTCTCTCACGCCGGGAGATTGGCATGGTCTCACGAACGGAGCCGGTGGAGGTTGTGGTTGCGGACCTGTGCACGCGCGATGCGATCCGCATCGACTAATTTTTACCACTAGCAACAACATGCGCCTATATGCCCAAGCTTCCAGCGAACTCTGGCAGCCTCAGATGATGGGCTGGGGGGGGAGTCTAAATCCTTGTCACACGTACAGCGACTGATATTTCTCGCTCTCAGCACAAACACTATACAACCAATCGCCTGTCAAAGCACTTTCATGTACTCCGTTGGCCTTGAAAGTGCGAGGTGTCTGAATAACGCCGCAGTCATCCGACTAGAAAGATAGTTATAGGTGTTTGCGACCTCATCAAGCGAGATGTTGGCATCGTCACCTTCATCTAAACCCGCTTCTCGGGGAAAGTTAAATTGGCGAAATCGCATTACCCCCCGTCTGTAGCGGTCGTAAAATGTGAGAAATCGTGATGAACAAGGTGGCTTGATCATCAGGAGCTAAATCACCCGGAGAACAACAGAATTTTTTTAAATCGCTGAGCCCAGACACTTTTCGCGTTTTCAACGACTGCAGTCACATCTGTCTTGCTGTCGGTCATAAGATTACGTGCTTTTACCACCAGGAAATCGCCCGAATATGCCAGCGGTTAATACTAAAAAGTGCAGCTGAACACCAAACAGAACACTATTTACTCGCCATCGGGAGCAGTAGATTCAGCAAGGATTAAGTATATGCGTGGTATAAGAAGATGTTAGCTGTAGTTTAACAAATTCGTCAGTCTTTTAACACTCCTGCTTTACAGGCAGGGGTGTGCATTCCGTCTAACAATATTTCGAGTATTTTTCTACTACCCGACCGCTCTCCGTACCGAACGTTTTTTCTAAAACTGAGTTTTCCCCTTGGTAAAAAAATTACGTGTGAGGGGGATGCAGAACAATGAATCAATGCGGACATTTCAGCAGTACCGACTCCTCGGGGAGGTACAGGTCAGCGAATGTCACCTTGAAGACGAAGTGCTGACCAAAAACTCTGCCGAACAGCACGCCTCAAAGGTCAACGAACCATTTCTTTTTTCGCCGGCTTTGGCAAGTTGTAAGAGAAGGCAAATCCAATCTAACGAGTAGAACCGCTGCTTCACTCAATAGATCATATTGGTTAGAGAGTAATGGTTTTAAGTTGCAGAAATTCCCATGGAGCAATTCAGGAGGACATTTGGCGAGCATACGCGTGCTTTTGGTAAATTTTCATCGGGCCTGTACATTAATATGGGAATGACGTACAAACGAAACGTGTGAGCGATAAGAGCAATCGATTACGGTTCATCTTTTCATACAAGCGGAGTATGTGGGTAGAGGGGGGGAGGGGAGGGGAGAAGAGGGAGTAAGTGACAGTGGGGGTTAAGTAGATTCGTGTCACAAGGGGGGGAGGGGGCGCGGAGGCATGCATACAGTTAATCGACCCTTGCCCACGGTAGACGTGAAAACTGCGAGAATCGGCGCCTATCCACAAGAATACGAGACCATATGCCGTCATAGCTGGGGAAAGGTGAGTTAGGAGCGTACACAGCTCCATCCCTCGCACACGTGGTTGATTCTGGGCACCGCGTGGACCCCAAGGAAGCCTTCTGTGTGATTTACAGGGTCCCACCTAACTACCCTAAGCGACTGGGTCAACGCTTACTGGCAACAGCAGAAGCGATTGCCATCAGGCTACGGGGGCCGGGCCTGGGCGCGTAGAAGAAACTCCGCGTATGTCGTGGGCAAGGCTCGATTAACTGTGTGCATGTCTCCGCACCCCCTCCCCTCCCTCTCCCTTTGTGACCCGGCTCCACCTAAACCTCACTGTCACTGACTGCCTCCTCTCCTCTCCCCCCCTCCCACTCTACTCACATACCCCGTTTGTATGAAAAGACGGGCCTTAATTGATTCCTCTTATCGGCCACACGTTCCCATATACAGTGAGTGACTGATCTCATGAAATGTTAGCCAAAATTCTGAAATGCGTTTCCGATTAGGAAGGATTACTTAAGCGCGGTTGCAAAATTGATTTCCTTACGGCATAATGCTATAATATTTCAGACTCGGAAGGAAGTCAGCTTTTGAATGCATTGCTTCTAAATCTCTCGTAGACACAGTATTCGGCAAGAAATGACTACTTAAGTGGCATGCATTTTTCACATTGCTTTTCGATGGTCCTGCAAATCCAAATATATTTTATAGAAACCCCAAACAAAAATATGCTTTTGTTTAGTAGTTTGATAGAGAATCACATCATCTTTATATTCTATGCTTGAAGAAGGTGTATAATTACGTTTTTAAAATGTTTCCAATTATGAGATTTTTCAAGACCATGCAATGTCTGTTCATACAGCATCGTACCTGTCAGTTTACCACTGCTCTTCATGAAATTTACAACGTGGTCCGCATCCATTGCAAAATTTTATGGACCCCATAGGGCATCTTTTTAAAGGTATAGAAGAATATGCGATCTTCTTCGTGCGGAACGCATGCACCTTGTAGACTGAAATCACTAAGCGGCTGATCAGGTTCCAAATTATTCGGGAATTAAAAAAATTTTAAAACCTAATTATTCTCCTTTTTGAGTGTAAAATATAAAGACGATGTAATTCTCTATCAAATAAATGTAAAGAGCTTATTTTTGTTCAGGATTTCTATAAAATATATTTGAATTTTCGAGACCATCAAAAATCGTTGTAAAAGATGCATGCTACTTATGTAGTCGTTTTTTACCGAGCACGGTTTCTACAGAAGATTAAAAGGTAGAGCATTCAAAAGCTGACATCCTGCCGAGTCCGAAATATATTAGGACTATGTCCTATGATAATGAATGTTTCAACCCCACCTAAGTAACCATTCCTAATCGACAACACAGTTCAGAATTTCAGCCAACATTTCATGAGATTGATCACTCACTGTACTTTTAAAAATATTGTAGGTAGTTCTGCATAGTTTTTCGGTGACCCGCGCATATGCTAAACCCTTACCGTAGATTCTTCTGTGAGAACGATAACAGGAAAACATCTGGCAACGGCGCGGAAAACGGAGTGAATAAGGACAGCAGAAATCAATGCCAAAGTGCACGCTTCGTAAACAGCCCCTTTTTGAGTGAGTATGATTTTTGCAGTCGAGCGGGACGATGCCCATTCAAAAGCCAACAGCCTGATCTAAGTAAAACACCACGGAATTATGCTGCCTCGTAATCAACATTTCAATTCCACTAAATCAAGCCCTTCTAACCGGAATGCTATTCTAGAATTTCAGCAAACGTTTCATGAGATACATGTCAATGAGAAGCTGACCAGTGAGAGCAGTCTACGTCACTGGTCTGGGGGTGTTTGGATGGCCGTTTGGAGGGAATTAAAAGTAGTTCGTGAGGGCACCTGTAAGAACACTGAGCCTAAGATCACAGAACACGGCCTCATTTACCGGACGTCGATCGCGCGTGCAAAACGCCCATGCGAGATGGAAAACAGCTGATTAAACAGAACAGTCAAGGAAACTGAAGCACACGGTTCTCAGGGAAACGTAAAAAAGTCCTCAACTTTCTCCGAAATACCGTACGTCCATGCTTCACTGGAAGTAAACCACTACCCAGCTTAGACTGAACAATGCTACCGTCGTGCATGTCAGAGATGCTGAAAGGTCGATCTGAATACATTCTGAACGTCCGGTGAAAATCACCTTCGAGTAGCCGAGTGGGATGAACGGGGTAAGGTCAGCCGAAATCAGCGTTAATTCAATCTCTACAGGAGACGAGTGAAACAGCCCATGAGGACTAAGTTTAAACTTTCAGGCATTGACTTGTTTCTCACTGGAGTTTGCAGTAACTGCGAAAGCTCGGAAAAATATCCGAGAACTTCAAGGAGGCCACCATCGCTAGCTTCCGCAACCTTAAAGCGATCGCCAATTCTAGGGCGACTACAGAGAAATCCACGTATTCAACATCGCCGGGGATATCTTTGTGCGCGCGTTTTACTCAGCCACCCGGTCTGACACACAGAACGAAGAATTCTGGCCTAAAAGCAGTGAAAATTCATCATCGTGCTCTTCACTGCCCGGTATCAATATAGGGACCTGTCACTGAGCGAGTACCAGCCTTTCTGCAGTGTTTGTTGATCCACCGAAGGCCTCCACCACCTTGAAAATGAATTGACTGCGGAAAGCACTTGCAGATTTTTGCATACACGGAGAAGGTCAAGCATCTGTTGATACAACCACGGTACAATAGTTGACATCGTCTTCGTAGATGCTGTGAAACGCGCGGTTGCGTATTTGCTTCTGCCCTCTCCAAACTCATGGACGCACAGTAGCGTAAGCATCCTGGTGTCTATGTTTGGAATCCAACCGGGGCAAACGTTTTAGTCCGTTCCATATTACGGCCCAAATGAACGTCGCCCGCGGAAACGGGTCATGATCCGTCATTTGTCGAGAAATGCACCCTTCAATGCCAGATGTGCGGCAGATGTATGAACTCCTCGCATTTGGATGCGGAATGAATTGTTCGCGAGTCAGTAAGCAAAATTAAATAAAATTTGTGGAACAGCCTCAACGTCAGACCGATGACGTACATGTTCATGTTGGTGGCCGTCCTCATCTCTGACTCAGAAAGCTGGATTTTCGATCAGGATCAAAAGGGGAAGCTTATCCATGCCAGTCTGAACTACTAGCAGAGGGTCCTAAATACGGCTGGCAACCACGGATGGCAAATATTCCAATCCCTAAATAGACGGACATTTCTAGGTCTTCACAATACTACAATAAATCTGACCTCAACGGAGCGATCTCTGCGAGAGCATGTTCGATGAACGTCTACCAAATCGTATTTCCACTGCTTACTGGCCGCATAAACTAATTAACAGGGCAAACAAACCGGAAAAATGCACTCGTGTTGATCTGAATCGACCAGAACCCCAGGAAATTACCAGCCCGTATGGTAGTCCATAGCAAAAATTAAGCCGCAATGCTTATATCCAAAAGGATAGTGCAATCTCGTTAAGAACGATTAATCGCCTAACCATCCTGTCCCCGATGTTAACGGACGCGGACTGTGGAACCCACAACCACAGCGGTGGAGATGTTTCAACTCGACTATTATGGGTAATTTAAGTCAGACAGATACAAAGTGCTGCACGTATGCCATTTCTACCTCCCCTCCCCCTTCCTGACCTTTCCATCAGTTGACGTTCACTTCTAAGACCTAAGATGTTTTCAGTGTTTGCTGCCACTGCTGGTGACAACTGTTCACTCGATCCGAAGTCCGCACACTGGGATCCGAGAGTTACGGATGTGAGCTCTACATAAGTGAAATCAGCCCGAATGCAGCCATTTGAGTGAGGAAAACCTATAATTGTGGGCGATCGATAAGCATGCACAACCATCGTTCTAAGACTACTCACGCTGAAGTCGGACGCAGATAGTTAACTCAGCCGCCGAGATAATCGATCAAGCCGGTGAGTTGGTTGAAGACAGGACCCCTGATGAGGACTCAGTCAACCGACTTACTGATCTTGCCTCAGCAGGCAGAGATCTGCGCAGTCACGTCCGGACCCACGGCACTGGTCGTTGATTGGTCAAATATGTAAAAGGCGCGTATGCCTTCGTAGCTGTCGTATCTGACGAAGAACTCCTGTACGCCTTCAAAAATTCAAAAAATGAATAAAAAAGTCTAGGTGTTCGATTCGTCTCCTTTATCGCTACTCTCATATCAACCTGGGATCAGAATGTCTGAAAAATAGACCCGTCAGCTAGTTGTTTTGTTGAAAATTTCTGTAGAAATTAAAAATGCGACTCTGTCAATACGACTGTCGTTAAGAGATTGTGCACAAGTCACTTTTATACTTAGGCCACTAACTTCTGCTGAGTATGCTTTATCCTACAATAGAACATCTTAAGTAAAGTACAGGGGATTCGCTAACTCATGAAATGTGCATGAATTTACGAATCATCTCTTGTCACTCGAAAACTGGGTCAAATATACCAACCAACAGTCCCAATTAATGACAAACGATGTAGTGAAACAAGAAACACAAAGCAGGTACTAAAAGTAATATTGCGTTGTCTAGAAATAAAGACTTTCAAGAAAAGCGAAAATGCTGAAAGAGTTGGGGCTACTAGAGCCTGCTACTACAGTTCTGTTTCAGTATACCCTTCAAGATGTTGTTACGAGAGTTTTATGCCGAAATGATGCACAATGGAGATATCTCCTCCGACATGGTCAGTTAATGGAGGAAAATTTTGCCGCAAATGCCATGGGCCGGTGATGTTCTCGAACAAGAATGTCCGTGGAGAGAAGATGTTCGTATTGTGCTTTGAATGGAAGACTCGACTGTAACTTAAATCCATGGGAGATTCTGGAGCAACAGATTGTCAATGGAAGAAGTGCCAAATCTTGCCGGTTGATCTCAAAATACTGTGTGTGACTGGTTCAATTACTGCCGGAAAGTCTGCTCCGAAATGGTATCTGTCGCTAAGAGAGGAAAACTGACTGGGACACCGGAAAACCTAATAAAAGTCAACGAGGTCAGATCTGCAGGGCGCCGTAAGTACAGTCGTGGCCGTCTTTTAGGTAGAGATGCACCTGCCGAAGAATTATCGGAACTACGGCTCACGCATGGATGGTCTATGCGTCTTTGGATTGTGTCAGGGTACCGATGTTAGACGAGATGCAGCGACAGTGATCCCTACCATTGAACGCGAAGTAGAAGCAGGTTCCACAATACATTCTGATGAAAGGCCATCTTTTTAGGGTTACGGGATACCATTCTAGCAGCATATGTGCTCGCTAAAAGCCCAGACAGGCGTTTTTCGCCGATATTCTGCCGCTTCATAGCACAGGTGTGAGGGATTCGGCTCTTCAGTGGATACCCAAGCATTCCGCGTCTGTGGTTCTGGTAGATACTTCTGAGGAAATTGAGATGCAACGAATGGCCAGCTTATCGACGACTTAATCAGGCTGGGTACGATCTAGAAACTATCACTCACCGCAAAAATTGACTTGATCCGAACTGAGGTGCGCACACTTAGCAGACTGGGAGGGCTCGGTTAGACGGAGCGATTGAGATTTTCAAGAAAAATCGCGGAGCTCCACCGAATTTACTTCAGGGGTACTTGG
>CACRXP010000769.1:0-12371 GCA_902702965.1 Spirometra erinaceieuropaei
TAGTTTTAGCGTGGGATCGTGTTATTGATTGACTAGGCCCGCTAAAAATCCACACCTGGAAATCTGACTAGGAAAGCAGATCCAGGTGAGTTTGTGGTTAGCCAAAACGGGTTCAGGCACTGCGATGTAAGTTGCAATCTACCAGCACGCTGTGATAGCAAAATCAGAGCATGCAGTAGCGCGGGACGAAAGTTTGTTGTTTTTTGCACATTTAAACATGAGTACAGATAAACTGATTTGCACAATAAAAAGCAGAAAAAGGTGAAAATGCACAGTATCTAGAGTACAAATGGCAGGACCTGAATAAGGCCCACGGCCAACTATAACTCCACTTCTACTTTATCTCTTACTTATATCGCGATACCGAACTGTATTCTATCGCCCTTTTATTTTAATAGTGCTTGTTCCCATATTCCGTCGGATTTCACTGTCGTTTTTGTTAATAAACGAATACATTTCCCTAACTAGTCTTACTAAACTAAGAAATAGGGTAATTATTCTGTCACTTCCGCCTCGCGAGATTAATTTCAAATCTATGTAGCCATTATTAAGACCTGCTCTTATAAAATTGTATTGACCATTGCTTGGGGCTGGGGGACGAGCGTGGAAACGTAAAAATACTTAAAAAGTTAACCAGCAGCGGATAATTTTGATTTTTATCAACGGTGGCTGCCCTGAAAACTATTCTCCGGACCCTACCAACAAGGCGATAACCACTCAACGTACATACGCCTACGGCCTGCACGATGTCAACATCTAGCGATGCGGTGAAAACGTGAATAGCGTTACGTCGTCATACCCTCCCGGACCACCGAAATCTGACTGTAACGTCGTTGTTTCCACCTTCCCTTTTAACCCAGATCTTGTAAATCCCTAAAATTATTGCATTTCGTAAGCCACCTTGCCGGTAAAATAACTGGAAGCCTGAGGACAGTTGGATTCTTATGTTTTTGTACTCATAAAAAAGTAAATTGTAAAAAACTGTAAAATGACGTATATCTGCTTCCATAGTTCTATATTGTGACTTAGCGAGTTTGGTGACCGACACAAAGATCCTGCAGCTTATTACATGACAACAGCTCCGCCGGACTCACCAAATAATCTTCGTGCCCCCGCCAACCGCCGCGTCTATCTCTCAACAATATTATCAACTTTACCTTGGTCAGCTAATCGGTTGTGTATATTAAAATTTCCTTTATTCCGTACAGTACACACCCGTATCACATTTCACCTCATTAAGTCCCGAATACTCATCAATCCGGTGAGTTCGGGCGTCTTGTCCGGAGGAAGAGAAGCAAACCTTCTCAAGGTACAAGTTCATAATTTTAGGAAAAGCATAAAGGATATCGAATCACGATCGACTACCGGGAGCACGAATTAACTTACACATCTATATATATAAAAATGGAAGGGTTTTTTTCTGTGTTATATGTAATCTCCGAAAGTACTGCACCGATTGGGCGGAAAACAGGCAATCTAAGGCTATTGGTTAAAGAAAGCCGGATTAGATAAGACGGTATGCGGCAGGCAGACCTAATTCTAGCCCCTGACCTTTCCCTAATCCTTATGTTTAACCTAACCCAAACCTTCGACCTAATCTTAACCCTGGATTTAATCATTTTTGCAAGTTTAATGGCAAGCCTAATCCTAATGTAACATGCCTACCAAGATAAAATAACTAGACATTCTGTAGCTGAAGAATACGGGTTCACACATTTAATCATAACCTAAAAAACATTGGGCGACTCATTCAAGCAGAAATTCTATCAATTAATGTCTCTGTCGTGATACGAAATGCTTGCTACTGCACGTTTGAGGGTGATTTTCGATCCAGAATCCAGCACTTCGTTGGCGTAATCGAGCAAACATATGACGGAAATGCGAGTTTTCTCAATGCCACCAACAGATCCCGTTAATTGCTGCGTCCATCTGTCCTACTGACAAAACTAATAGTAGCATCCTTCCAGCATTTCAGGAGTCCCGGGATTCTTAATTCTCGGTGGGCTTGCACATCCAATCCCCGCAAGATAAGAGAATGGCTGTCATGGCTTAGCGTCATGCCCGCCTCTTCGCTTCTAGCGACCTCTCAAAGCGTACCTTGTTTGGCTTCTACCCGACATGGCTGTCTTGGCTCGAATGTAGATCATATTTTCGCAATCTGCCACAAATTATCACAGCTTACCATCACCTCTCATTGAGGGAAATTAACATAACGTGAGCAGTGGGAGGCTGCTTATTGGACCTGCCCTCAGAAACAAAGTGGCACTAAATCGGTCTGTTAAACTGAATAGATTTTGCTAGTGAATATTCGGATCTCTAAGCGAAATTTGCAAAGGAGCGAGATGAATAGAAAATTATTCAGTGGAACTTTAGGGGACTGTGAGACAGCAAGGTTTTTGATAAACTTTCAAATGATAAGAGTGAGAAATCACAAAGTGAAATTACCGAAAAATGGCATAGAAGACGGTAATCATTGACTTTTTGGTCTCTGGATTGGCTTACGAAAGCTGCAACCAAATAACCTAGAGCGGAGGCAGTTCGAAGACGCGCGAACCAGTGAATCTACTTCTAAGTCTAAATTTTTTGTTCCTAAAACACAATACGGGCAAAAGCCTGTTAAACGTCAACGGAGTTCATGTAATATTCTTTCATTAGGAAGAAACAATTTGTGCAAGACTGCAAGTTGTTCCAGATCCAGCCCATTAGCATATCACAGGTCGGGTCAGCATCTGTACAGCAAAATAACTCATATTAAGGCAGAAACTGCTGGATCACAGTCAGAAGAAACTTGTAACTAACAAAAGTTGCCCTGAAAGCTGAATGCGAGCACGGCGCACAGGGCAAACGGTTGGGTGGAATTGACATGACGCAACCTAACAGAGAGATTATTTGCCTTTACTGTCACTGTTGACAGCTTGCATGAGCCATTCCATCCCGTTCTGAAAAGAAAAAACAAATAATCAAAGATTTTTTGCATTAAAAAATTGATTTGAATATTGCTGGGAACTCAGCGGGTCCCAACACCGCAGGGTACTTGGAAACACTTGAAAATAGCAGTGTTTTTGTCAGTAGAGATATATTCATCCGCAACCTTACCAGAGAAAAAAGTCTAACCATACATGTGGCAGTTTTACATTACGCAGCAACATAAGTTGGAAGTTCCAAGAAGCTATGCTTTGGGAAGCACAAGGGCTTTGTGTTTATTTAGCACTCAGAAAGAGCCAGGAATTTCGTCAAGAGTATCCTATTGAGGCCCAGTTCTCAAATAACAGGTGAAAAAAGTCAAGAACAACCAGATTATAGTCCGTCAATACCTAACTGACCCGCTACCCTGGCAAGGCTGCCTGTTTCTAAACCGCTGCAATATCTCAGATGTCAGATGATCTGGATGGAGAACTGAGCGGATCATACATTCGTGTCTATCTTGATGCTTCTTGGCCG
The DNA here is from genome assembly GCA_902702965.1 of Spirometra erinaceieuropaei. Taxonomy (NCBI): domain Eukaryota; kingdom Metazoa; phylum Platyhelminthes; class Cestoda; order Diphyllobothriidea; family Diphyllobothriidae; genus Spirometra; species Spirometra erinaceieuropaei. The sequence goes on from CACRXP010000769.1 coordinate 3,442, forward strand.
TACATACTCTCAGCGGCCATCAGCAAACCATGCGCAGGCGATATGCATTAGCGTAATTTTCTTTACAGAGAACATACACAGTTTGTAGTTTGGCAACCTTGAATGCAAGTGCAACAGTTGATCAGGTTCAAAATTATTCTGGAATCGAGAAAATTCTTTAGGATCAGAAGGTGCGCTTTCTTCATGTGTAAAATTTGAAGAGGGCGTAACTGGTTCCCAAATAAACACAAGAAGGATTATTTTTATGCATTGGATTTATACGAACACCAAAAATCAGTGGGAAGAATTCGTGCTATTTAAGTAGTCACTTTTTGCAGAGTGTAGGCTTTACAGACGGTCAGAAAGAAGTTCGTTTAAAAGCCGGAATTTTGACGTTATTGAAATATCTTGAGATTATGCTGAGAGATAGTTAGTCTTACGACCAAAGCTACGTTTCAAAATTTCGGTCAAAATTCCATCTTCGGAATAAAGTGCATGGTTTCACGCGCCCTACAGAAAGTTACAAATTTGATTAATTAGCGAAATTGTACAAAGTTAGTTTTTGATGGATAGGTCGTGTCTTTTTAACCGGTGAAATACTTTGCGGGGAGTCGCTTCTTCACTCAAGCGACCGTCGCAAAAAAAGAAGGATTTCTGCATGGTCAGTTCGATGGATGAAAGATATATCTGGCACCACACTGGACATTGTGCTGACCGGAGAGGTCGCAGACTGTCCAAAATGAGTGGCAGGCTGGCACGCCTTGCTGTTATATTAAGCATTCGACTAGGCAGAAAAGCGAAAAGCGCAGGAGTCAAACTCGAAAGCGAGAACTTTTAAAAAGGCTTGATATGCCAGGCTGTGAATTAAACGTGCCCCTTCCTATTTCTTTCAAAATGGGAAGTTGAGTGAATTCAACGAGTGAAGAAAAAATAGACCAGAGGCGTCGCTTAATGGATTTTCTGTCTTTGACAAATTAGACCAACTTTTACCATGACGGCGAGTAGGGGATCTAGTCTCTGAGACTATGCCTTAGCATTATTTTAATAAGGATGGTGAAAAGAAGCAGTGCGGTTTATAATAGTGCTACACAAATTTACCTGCAGACCCTCACCACTTAACGCACTGCACGGTTGTATTTGCCACTTTCGATCTCGAATCGAAGTAAGACCGAGGCCCTCTGAAAGACCGTCAGCGCTAGCAGCATTAACGAGATCTTGTTTGTTGGCAAGGACCAGCAAAGGGACACCCTTCAACTTCTCATCCTTTAACAGTTCGAAGAGTTCCTGTGGAAAAGAAAGCAATCGGTTCAATAAACCAATATGGAGGGCACACACTTGGTTGATCAGATGACTTTAGGGCGTTTATGTACCGGCCCACTAAATTGGCTGTTGAGTTGGAAAAGACTAGCCTGTTATTTTATAAGGATGGGACAAATGATAACTACCCATGCATCTTTTCGGGAGAAACACTTCTGTCGAAACAAACAATCCTTAAAATGCGTTCAAGTTGAAGGTTGGTTATAACCACAACCAACTCTAAGAAAAAAAATATTACTTTTGGCGATAAAATTTAAAGAACAAGATGTAAGGTCACTTCGCATGGATCCGAAAATAATGTCAGAAAAGGGTGAAGTCAATAAGTTCTCGATTTGACGTTGTTGGATAAGCTTTGACTGGCGCCGTATTTCGTACCCGTGTAAGTAACAAGCCTGAGCAGTCATAACTATTGTAGCATTACTTCACCAGGACGATGGTAAAGAGCAGAATTTTAGGGCACGGAAATAAGTACGCCTGAACTGCATTACTATCAAGTGTTCACTTATTTGATTTAGGTAACACTGATGTCCGACGTACGGTGAGTGACCGATCTCATGAAATGCTAGCTGAAGTTCTGAAGTGTGTTTTCGGTTTGGAAAGATCACTTAGGTGGGGTTGTAATAATGATTGTCGCGCAGTATAATTCTATAATATTTCGAACTGATCAGGGTGTTGGCATTTGAATGCACTCATTTTCAACTTTCTGCAAAAACTGCACTCGGCAATAAATGACCACTTGGGTATCATGCATTCTTCACATTGACCATTGATGGCCTTATAAATTCAAATATATTTTAGGAAAAACACGCGTTAAAGTACGCTTTCTCTTACTAAGTTGGTAGAAAATCACAGCATTTTCACATTTTATACTCGAAGGAAGAGTGCTTTTCCGTTTTTTAAGTTTCTGATTATGAGATTTTTTAAGACCGTGCAATGTCCCTTCATACAGCATCGTACCTGTTCGTTTATTAATGCTCCTCATAAAATATACAACATAGTCCGCATCCATTACAAACTTTTGCGAGCTATGCATGGTACCTTCCTAACGGCATGGAGAATGTGTGATCTTCTTTACGCCTTGTAGACTGAAATTACTAAATGCCAATACAACGGCCGATCTTGCTTAAAAGTACTCGGGAACTTGAAAGCTTTTTTCAAAATTTAAATATGTCCTTCCTATGAGTATAATTAGGGGGACGAAGTGATTTTTTTACCAAACAGGTAGAAACGGCATATTTTGTGTACTTTTTCTATAAACCATCATTGAATTTATAAAGCCACCGAAGATAAATGTGAAAAATGCACACTTCTTAAGAAACCCCTTCTTACAGAGTGCAGTTTTTATGAGGGGTCGCGGAAAAGTGCACTCACAAGTCAAAGTCCCGGCGAGTTTGAAGTATAATGAGATCATGCCGTGTGATTATTAGTATTGCATCCACACCGAAGTAATTTTCCCTAATAGAAAATACATTTCAAAATTTCGGTCAACATTCCATGGGATCGGTCACTATGCGTTCAACCATTCCGAAACTATCGTGCATCTAACCACTGGCAGACACAAATGCAATAGAGTCGGTTGAATTTTAAACTGAGCAAAGGTGATTCAATATACGGAATGGTAGATGGCGCGCAGCACTGCTTATGGTTCGACATAAAACGGTGCAATCTGTGGGAGGTCAGAGAACATTTCCTGACAAATGACTGCACTTTGTCCTGTCAGAGGAGACTGCACAAGCAGCACACGGTCCGTGTAATTCAGTATTACCAGCAGAAGGAAGAATTACTTAAACCAGATTCATAGCTATTTTGGCAGATTTTGAATAATTCATATTGACCCAACTGTGAAAAACTCGGTGCCTCGGTGGGATTCGAACCCACGCAGTAAGGGGAAGGCTTCAGTACATCCAACGCTCTAACCACTTGAGCTACGAGGCCTCGGGATCCTTTGGATCCGTTATGGCTTGTCTGCTAGTATTTACGCAGCATAAATTCAGAAAGCGTCGGTTGTGCGCGGGGCAGTTAACAGACGGACAAACAATAACGGCTACAAACAGTACGACACGCGGGTGACACTTGAACCACAGAAGAAGCCAAGGACCAAAAACTGGAATGCGGAACGAAAGCGATCAAAGTAAAAAAACGATGGCGTGCGCGGGATGAGGAAAATGGACGGATAGATGACATATGGAGAAGTTACAGATGACGAGTATCAGGCATGGGAAGTGTTGCAGAAGCCTGTATTTTTTTACTCGAAAGTGACACAAAAACACCGATAAACACAACGTGGAGAACAAGTGCGTACCACAGTCGTGGCCGTGGGCAAAATATACACAGATATGTGACACTGATGTTTCCAAACTGTATGCTATAATGCGCCCCTGTTCCCCGCCTGGACGTGTACAATGAACCATAACAATTCTTCAGTAATCTACACGTGGGGACTAGGACGACATCTCCAGGCAAACCGTCTCCAGCTGGGCGAAACAGTTGTAAATAGTAAACTCACTCGAGGCCCGAAAATATTTTGGAAATGTTCTCAAAGATCGCGTGCCAGACTAGATTAGAAAAATAAATCATACTTCGTATTGCATATACCATCGATTACCTTATGCGGTTCTCCTACGCCCAGACGTTTCTGCCTTTGCTTAAGTGTGTGAATTCGGGTCCTACTTGAAATTTTTTTACACTTGGACTGCGAACGAAGGGAAGAGGCTTAATCGTCAGATTCGGAAATTCGTAGTCGCGTGCGAGGTATGGAGATCACATCGGTCAGCAGTATTTGAGATGTAGTCCGACAGATGTCGGACATAGTATTCCTGGATTTTGCTCGGTGATGTGGCAGAAGCGTCAATAAATAAATGAGTGTTGCTTTCGAGCAAAATCATGCATTTAAGTCTCAGCCTTGTTTCCAAGAAAAATAAGGGAATATTGGACAAAATATCTGGGCAATCTTGACAGAAATGTGGTTGGCATGAGAAGACGAACTTAACTTAGACTTAAGTCATTAATGTTAGAGCATCTAAGAGCCTTTGAAAGAATATGGGTTGGGAGGTCCAGCCAGACCGAAACACGAGAAGATGCACATAATCGGAGAGAATCTCATTTCCCCATTAGGACTCCATTCCAAGAAAAAAGACACATCTTAGTTAATGCTTGTAGTGCTGACGCCTACGGTATCTTTAGAAGGTGAATAGACGTACTTAAGGTCCTCATCATAAATGATCTTTTGGACATGTCTGAGGACTAACGAAATGTCAATTATACCACTGCATCACAGCAACAGACTAGAAAAAAATAACGAATTAAATCTCCGAGACTGCTAAAAAGACCATATTAATGGACTTCTGCTACTGGATCATCTCTCGCTATGCGGGATAAGTCTACGAACATTAATGAATGCCGTACACAGGAGCGAACATTGCGCAGGGTGTTGAAGCTTTCATAAATTCCTAGAAATAGATGGCGAGGTGGATGACTTAAAAATGAGGCTGAAAATTTTGGATTGGAGAGAGAACATAAGCGGCAACATGAATTCCGAAAAAGAAGCTCCGTGCGTAAGTGTAGTTCTCCCGACTTAACTACTGCTTATTTAAAGCTTGACGCCTACCGTATCCGTTGGCCATGAATTTTAGGAAGATCGATTAGAGTGATATTTTCCTGGGAGGCGGAAATTTAGAGGATAAAGCTTCTAACATAACAGCCATATTTACAATCTTCCTCACCTTGCGTCTTATAATCTGCGATTGTCCAAACCAACATTATGCCAACTATATATAGGCTCTCACGTAATAGAAATTGAGCCAGTTCTGCAAACTGGATTCTGAAGAAATATGCATTCGAAAGCTTGAAATTGAACCACGTTGTCCAGTTAAAAGAGTGAGTTTGTTTCAACCGGTCCCAGCTGAAAGGTTCTTCTGTGAATTGGTTCTAAGTCATCCAGCATCGAGTGAAAAACGCAACGACAAAGGACCACCCAAGAACGTGGCTGTTTGTTTTGACAAACCACGTCAATCGGCTCAAAGCTTTATAAGCTCGCCTCCTGATATTGCTATTGTTCGACCGATCCATGACTATTTTTAAAAAGTGGCGGCTAGAATAAATACTTTTGCGACGTGCAATTCATAGCCAATCTCAAACAATAGCGGTCAGTACATCATACTTCCTGACTTTTATGTTTATCTATGTGGTTGCTCCGCTTCATGAACTTGGTAAACTGCTGAATACCCTTTTTACAGTTTTTCTGCCCGCTTCTTCTCGCCTAAAGTCTTCAGTCTACAGTTCTGCCAGATTAAACATGAGCGCGCTAGGAGCACTAAACTCCTCCCGTTTCGTTAGTGTCATACTCCCATTAGCTTGGGTGATGGCTGTTTGGTGTGCACATTTACACCTCTACAGTTCAGTAGGGTCGGTGATGACGTGAAATGTTTACTTTCGCTTATTTCGCTGCCTAAACGTATTACTGCAGTTAAATGGACAGCCAGTACACAGTAAACCCAGGGGGAGAACAGACTTTTGGGTTTAGTAGTGTTTGCTCCATTAGTTCAAGTTGCCATATGCGGGTAGTGTAGGAGGTCGAGGATATAAGCTGCTTGACGAAGAATGCTAACAGCTCAAATCGATTTTATAAGCTGACGATTTCACTAATTCGCTTGTTGGTGTTATTATGCTAACCGTATTCACCTTTCACACAATTTTCAAAGAGCGGATATCAGTTTGCATTTTCTGTTCTCTCGCAAAACTCATTTTTACTAATATTGGCCTTGTCGTGCCTAACATGACTTGCGCTGTTGGCGCTCTCACGGGCGCTCAATAAGACCATAGTTATAGGCAATATTAGAATCGATGTACTGAATTGAGATGCCAACATCGTCGTGGCACGCAGCCCACAAATCAGACGGGAAATGGGAGCACATGTCACTGAGTATAAAGTATTCATTGTTTCCGAAGAAAAGTCCTTTTCAAAAGAAAATACCACGAATCTGACGCGAAACGAACAAAACTGTTAGCACTCCAAAGTAAGGGAAACTCCAGGTCGAAAACGCGCACGAATTTAGATGTTGATCCGAAACATTGATGATGTCGCGGAAATTAATTTTCAAAAAGGGCCTTTTAGCATGCAGCCGGAAAATACAGTGTATAGTTAAACTTTGAACCGTGATAAACTGATAGAAATATAAGACGGAATATTTTCCAGGGGCGGGTCTTGAATATCCCAACAGCAAACATTGGAATATGACAAATAGATCGCCAAAGTTAAGGACTTTGAAATCAATTTATTACACGCATTGCAGTTACTCACTTCACCTGTTTCCTCAAATCGTGCGTCATCTGAACTGTCGATTACATAAATCTGCAAGGACAGAGAATCAAAATCTTGTTTATGCACACAAGGGTAGGCGCGGAACGTAATCTGAATTCTTTAAAAATACCAATAAGATGCGGTAAACGAATCGAAGGAGTTATAACGCTCCGAAGAGTTTAAGTGGTTATCAATGGTTTCTCACCAAAACATCCGTATTGTCGTAGTAATTTCGCCAATAGGGGCGTATTTTTCGTTGTCCGCCAATATCCCAAACATTTAATTTGAATCCCTGACTTACAACACTTTTAACATTAAATCCCTATGAAAATCAAAAATATAAATATTTTTTACCTGCGTCGGCGACACGTGTGCTATATCTTCTGACGCGAGTTGCTTCAAAATCGTTGTTTTGCCTGCATTATCAAGGCCCAAAGATAGTATCCGGATCTCGCGGTCTGGCCTTGCTTTGAGTTTTCGGAGGAGGCCGAGGAGACCCTTAAAACAAAAATATCATGAGCAATGAAGGGGCTTTTTGTGAGACGTTAACCAGAAACGGATAAACTTGCCATCCTGTTTCGAAAGAGGCGGCTAGGAAGGGCTTCTTCGATTATATTAGCTGCATCCGCTAAAACAAAGGCATATTTTATAAGTTTGTCAGGGTATATTAATAACTCAAGTTAATACGGTTCTTGACATATTCTGGGTAATTGATCGTCATTTCTGGATTTAAGCGTTTTTATGCAGAGAGGTAGTCCACCAGAAAGGACTAATTTATGGTATCTTATTTCGATAAAAACTTTAAATCAAGATTTCATCTGTCACGAAAGCGACTGGGTGACCACGTGCAAACATAAATGATATGTGCCGCCTTCTTTTCGATCGGTATTTTCAGTGACCCTACCTGCCTGCTTCCTAAATTCCCAATTAGCATGGGCCCCATCCGGACCCGTCAACCCCACGGGGCCCGAAGAGGTTATGCTTCAGTTGGGCGGGTTATGCACGCCGTAACCTTTTATAGCCCTGTCCCAAATAAAAGCGCGCTGGGGGGACGCCACTCTCTCTACCATATTAACCTCGCTTTGCGATACCAGTCTTTCCTCTTACTTAAGTCCCCGTAGGGATGTGGATTATCCAGATCCTTGAGATTTACTGAATATAACCCGGCTGCGTCTAGCACTGTGGGAGTGCTACCAAATATTCCGAATCCCCAGGTCTATATGAAAAGATAATGGTCAGCAAATAAGCTCATGCGATAGTTTATCGTCAAATGCGTAAATTAAAATAGGGGTAAAGGAGAATGTACAGAGGATATACTGGTTACAATGGTTGTACTGTTCACTCAGTGACCATCGTTGTAATAAAAATCGCGATCCACTGCAGGCTCCTGTAAGAAAAAAAATCCCAGCATGTCAATTAACCTTCCAATTTATATTTTAGTGACATGTGTTGTTTTAAAAAACGATAAGGGCGGTGTATTATCTAAATTACCGTCTGAAAATCTGACCTAAATAAAATAAATTTATTTAATGAGTAAATACGACAGAATAACTTGGTAAGTAATTCTAAAGTCGATGAAAAGAATGTAATAAATAAAAGTAGCAGTCCAAAAGTGACCACTATATGTTCGGACAATATGTGTAACAGTATTAATAAGTATAATTATGGAAAGTAAAATAAACTACTGCGCAGGTGGGTATTACTTAACATTAATTATTGCATAAAGAATTTTGCAATAAGATTACCTTATAATGTAGTGTAACTAGGAGCATATAAGTCAGTTTAAGTCAGTTTATTAAGGGAATGAGGCTTTCGCCCTTGAGCTCCCTATTCATATCGGTAAACAGAAATAAAGTCATCAATTACATCAGCAAATGCGAAAAGTTATGAAGTTAGCGGTAAGTGTGAGCCAGGCGCAAACTGCCGCCGCTAAAACAATCATGATTGTATGTACAGTAGGTTCTCAACAAGTGAGCGTCTAGTCTGCACTTAAAGGATTTAACACTTTCGGAAAGAACGACGGCATCAGGGAGTCCATTCCATGCCCCGATGTCCCTGTGTGAGAAGGCGTTCCGTCGGACGTCCGAATGAGCCCGCTTCCTTTGCAGTTTGAACGGATGATCACGCAGACGGTCAGTCCGGGCCAATTCAAAGAAGTCATCAAAATCTAGGGCACACTCACGGCTTCTGACGATCCTGTAGGTTTGAATGAGATCGCCGCGCAGTTGCCTGTAATTTAGAGGAAACAGATTTAGTTCAGTCAGCCTGGTTTCGTAAGGCAAATGATGAAGATTCTTGACCATCTTCGTAGCCATCGCCTGTACTCTTTCCAGTC
>CACRXP010000769.1:12452-22626 GCA_902702965.1 Spirometra erinaceieuropaei
CTTATGAGTAGTCTCGCTACCTAAGATCCCTCACCAGAAATGTTAATTATTCCAATTTTTTAGTTCATGCATCGTGCCCTCACAGAATGCACGCCATCGACGCTCTTGGCGAAACCTTCTGTATTCGCCATATACTAGTAGCTTGGTCGCATCTCCCTTCCCCCATCCTCGGTTGGACTCGGATGAATGTAATCGACCGCATCTGGGTTCCTATCGCCTCGAGACTGATCTTCATGATGCCCTCACCGAAAGCGCTTCATCGATGCTCTTGGCGAAGCCTTCTATATTAGCCATATATTAGTAATCTGGTCGCATCTCATTTGCCCTATCCTCGGATGGACTCTGATGAATGTAACAGACCGCATCTGGGGACTTTTCGCCTCGAGACTGGTTGTCATCGTGCCCTTACAGAATGCGCTCCATCGGCGATCTTGACAAAGCCTTCTGTATTCGCCCTATACTAGTAGTTTGGTCGCATCTCCCTTCCCCCCATGTTCGGATGGACTCGGTTGGATGAAACCGACCGCATCTGGGTTCTTGTCGCCTCGAGACTGGTTGTCATCATGCCCTTACAGAATGCGCTCCATCGGCGGTCTTGTCAAAGCCTTCTATATTCGCCATATACTAGTAGTCTGGTCGCATCTCCCCCATGTTCGGATGGACTCGGTTGAATGAAATTGACCGCATCTGGGTTCCTATCGGCTTGAGACTGGTTTTCAATTTTCGGCACTTATTTTTCTTATTCAAGGCGATACAGGCCAGTCCTGACCAACCCGCCTACGTACCACTTTATGAAATCCGTTACACAATGCCATATACAGCTGACATCTATTTCGGCCATGTTGATGTTGGGCTTTATTCCATTTTGTACCGCCACATGCAGGCCAGTCCTCCCTTTTTTTCTGATGCTATTTTTCTGAGGGGTTTTTTTTTTCTCCTGTTAAATTACTACAATCATTTTTAAATCTTGCTTTGGAGTTTTTTTTTCACCCCTCGTTTTTTTTTTCATTTTCATTTTGCTTAACGGACTTCTAATCTCAAAAACTATGCATTGCACTTTGTGCAGATTTTGCCTACATCGTCTAAAATTTGCATGTAAAGTTATTTTTACTTGCTTTGATGGGACCCTGACGGGTCTTTAATAAAATAATTGAATTGAATTGAATTGAACTCCATAGTTGCTTTCTTAACTATGGCCTCCATTATTTTACAGCAGATGCAGGTTAGACTAACAGGCCGGTAATTGTTAGCATTAGTGCGAGCCCCGCCCTTGTTCAGATAGTGAAATAAAATCTTAGGCTTCTGTTCAGCCTGTCGTATAATTTTGGATTCATACTCCTTCCGTGCCTGACGGATACATTTTTTGACGGCGTTTCGTTGACGACGAAATTCTTCGAAATGCGCTGGTGACGCAGTTTCCCTGAATATTTTCCATCTTTTGCTTTTCTTCCGTAGCTGCTTATTTAGGTCCCTAGTTAACCAAGCAGGTCGACTAGTTGTTTTTTGTACTTTAGGTGGACAACAGCGCCTAATCAGATCGAGTGAAATCGTTTTAAAAGATCTCCAGTCGTCCTCCGGATCTCCCCTGAATATTTGGTCCCAATTCACGGACAGCAATTCGTTCTTCATCATATTAAAATCTGCCTTCCATATATTAGGCTGGCCCTCTGTTCTCTTCTGGCGTTTAGAGAAGAGCGAGTAATCCCATAATAGCGTGGTATGGTCACTTTTCCCGAGAGGTGCATTGGAATACACTTCGTCGATATTAGAGAAGTCTTTAGTGAAAACTAGGTCTAGACAATTTGCTCTCTGGTTATCTCGAAATCTTGTTGGTACCTTCACATGTTGCGCCAGAGGGAGATCGAGTGTAAGGTCCAGTAGCTTATTGCTGAAAGAGGCTGGTCCACCATTAACTGCCATAGTTTCCCACTCTATTGCAGGTGCGTTGAAATCCCCAGCAATAAGTACGTCTTGGTGGCTAGCTGCGTCTTTGACTAAACCAAGGAGCGACTCATCAGCTGCACTCTGAAGATTTGGTGGTCTGTAAATCGCCAGAAATTCTAGATTTTGTGCATTGCTCTTCTTTATCTTTATCCAGACGGATTCATATTCAAGGGATAGGGTGTGGGCTCTTTCAACTGCTGAAATTCCTTCCCTTACGTATACGACTACCCCTCCGCCCTGCCTATTTTGATGGTCTCTACCAAACAGCTGGTAACCCGGTATCGAAATCTCAGCATCTATGATTTCGGCATTAAGCCAAGTTTCCGTTATGGCGATGACGTCGGGGATTTGTTCCGGTACTCTCGCTTTGAGTTTGTCGATTTTCGAAACGAGACTTTGAGCATTGGTATACAAAAATCTCAATTTGGCACGAGCAACTCCGGCATACTGGCGTTTATCCATTTCTTGGGATTGAATGCAAAAGCCGGTCGGAGGTGATCGGGATGAACACCTTTCCATCACTCCTAAGCTGTTAGAGTTATGGGCTATCTCCAGAGGAATGGCCTCTGGACGCGTATAATTTTTCCGTCCACTATTCGGAGATTTGTCTCGCCCAGACTCGACCGCCTGAGGACTTCCAATTTGAGCCCCCTCCATTTTTCTCGCTCCGCGGGTGAAAAGTCCCGCTGAAAAAAAAACTGATGGATGGGCGTGTTTAAGCGCAGCTTTCCTGCTCAAAAGTAACTGTGCTTGTTCGTCATTCTCAAAGACAATTTTTAACGGTCTCGGTCGGTCTGGATCTTGTTTTGAGTCTTTAACTTTGCCCATCCTGAAAGCCTTTAATACTGTGACTTTTTCGTCTCTTATTAAGATCGATTTGAGATATTCCTGGAATATTTCTATGTCATGTTGTATTCTGTCCTTTGAAGCGTCGGAAACAGACTCAGGCATGCCCTTTATAACGATGCATTTACTGCGATCAACTAGACGGCCTTGTGGTATAATCATACCTACAGATTCTTCATCGCGTGCATCCCGGCTACAACCTTCCACCGATTTAGGAAGGTTTGATTCAGCAGGACTAACGCATGACTGCCTGTTAACTACGATCTTTTGATCATTTTTCGTTTTCAGCGGCGTGATTTTCGTGTGCGGCGTAGCCAACTCTTGTTCCCTCGTCTGACTCTCTGTGCCTTTTTGAGGTACCCTGAGATTTCTTTTTGCTCGCTGAGATCGCGTCTGACCGCGCTTTTTTCGCACAAGACACTGGGTGTCATTCCTACCAAGCTCTAGCGACCTACTATTTTCTTTCTCCTCCGTCGACACAGCCGAGGAAGCCTCGTTTGCGTAAGTTCGCTCGCTTTCATTCTCTTTGGATGAATAGCGTGGGAGATTCCTCAGCTTCTCCATCTCCACTTTAAGGCCCTTTATCTCCCTCTCCATTTCCGCAAATTTTTGAAGGAGTCCGAAACATGTCGTACAGGCTTCGTCTTCGTATTTGATATCCATACAATTTACTAGGCTCCTTGCTCGTTTAGCGGGAGGTGACTTAACAGCGATATATAAAGAGTTGCAGTCATTTGTACTACGAATAATGTTTACTCCTTTATTTATTTCAGTCCGTTGGCCGTACCCCGATAGTGTAGTGGCGATCATGCTGCTCACCGCACGACGGGACCTGGGTTCGAATCCCTCTTGGGGCGAGCTTTTTGCACATTGTCCTGACGGTGTTTTGTCGACTCCCATTTTTAATTCGAAGGATATGCAAGGTATTCTAGGTACGGCACGAAGTATTTAAAGGTGTATGAGAAGCTTTTTAACCAAGCCAACAATATGAAGCAAATAGCAAACGACTCAGCCGCTCTTGGATCAGGAGAGTCCCGGGGTGCTGTTGGTAAAGAATTGATAGGAAGGAGAATGGTCGTTCCGAAGAACGTTCTGTCGGAGTTCCGTGTGGATCGTTAGAGGAATTGCTGATTAAGCTTCAATTTCTTAATCCAAATGGGCCCGCGATGCGTCCAGTAGGCAGAAATCCCAGAAAAGGCAAATCCCTCGGAGGTCGAAAATTCGAAACCGAATTCGAAAGGCGCGCTGAAAAGAATTATGGAGTGCTAAGTATTTCAAAAATTGTTGGCCGTCACGAAATATCCGAATAATTCGTAAAGCGTAAGTTTCATTAAGTTCATTAGTTTTACTCACCGTGCTTTTCGATGGCGACCGTGACAAGTTTAGACAAATGCATGCAATCTCCAGAGAAACCTAATTAAATTTATTGTAATCACTCAGCGGAAAATTATGTACATTCTGAGCAGTATTCCGTGGTACCCCTCCTCATCACCCAACAGTAGTGAGCTTATTGCCAAGTCAGGCAACGGTCTCTCAGAGTAACGTTTGTACCCCTGCGCCGCTACATTAGCTGGGCCTTTGATGGTACTGCAAAGGTTTGTAAAAAAGACTCAAAAGGGAAAGTAGAAAAGTTGTCCAGCATCCCTTTTTTTCACCACAGCCCACCTCTTTCATATCCGACATTCTGAAGATAGCTCTTATAAATTCGAGCTCGATTATCAACAAAATATTTTGACTTAGAACTTTTGTTGAAATATATCACCCCGATATAATTTGTATTACAGAAACATGGGCAAACGAACTGATATGGAATGCTTCGCTATAGGTCCCAAATTATAATTTCTATCGACAGGGCCGTGTTATTAAACGAGGCGGAGGTTGTATTATCTACATCAGAATTAGCATTGAGCAAATTGATATTGATGTCCCAACCAAAACCCTTGCTGGAGAAGCGTGTTTTGCCACAATAAAATCTCATACCCGGGAAAACATACTAGTTGGATGCATCTACTCGCCTCCAGAATGTAGTAATGGTGACACAAGCCGCAGCCACTTAATAGGCAATATAGCTGACATTAAAACCGAATATAAGATAATCTCAGGCGACCTGAACCGCCCAGAAATAAGATGGGTCGAATTATCAGCACCTACCAGGCATGAAGAATTCTTATCTTCAATTATCTTTAATAACCGGACACAAATAGATGACAAACCCACCCGAAGAAACAATATACTAGACATTATTTTCTCCAACGAAATCTGGCCCCTCTATATGCACTACGACTGCGCAACCTTTGAAAGTGACCACAAAGCAATAATATCAACACTCCCCTTAAACGCAAAACTAGCACCCCATTTTAGTGACACCCGCCTAAACCCAAAAACCTTGACGAGGACTCCATGAACAACTATATTAGGTCAGTAGACTGGAGCCCATATCTTCCAACAACCTCCCCTATGGAAGCAGTTAACTCATCATACTCTGTCATTTTTATAATCCGGGATACCTTATAAACGAAGCCCAAAAGGATCTCGGTGTGCTGACGACGAGTTCCCTAAAGCCACCCGCCCACTGTTTGATAGTGGCAAAAAGCGCAATGTCCGTACTGTACGCCATCAAGCGTGTGTTTATGGACTTTGACGAAGAAGCTTTCTCTAAGACATTCGGAACATTCTTCCGGCCGCATTTAGAGTACGGCATACAAGCCTGGAGGCCGTGGGCGGTTGAGGATCAAAACTGCCTCGAAAGAGTCCATAGGAGAGCCACGAAGATGGTTAGGGGTCAACGCTCCTTTCCTTATGCAACCCAAATAGTAGATTTAAACATCTTCCCTTTGAGTTACAGGCAACTTCACGGGAATCTCTTGCAAACCTTCCGCATTGTAAAGGGGTTGGATTGCAGTCTGGCCTTCGAGGACTTTTTGAATTTGCTACCACGACCAAACTCCGAGGTAACCCGTTAAAACTGCGCACGCAGCAGGCAAGGCTGGATGTGCGGAAGTTCTTCTTCTCTGTTGGAGTAGTTAAACCATGGAATGCCCTTCCCGCAGATGTTGTGATGTCACCATCTATACAAAGTTTTAGAAAGAATCGTGACATATTTATGTTCCGAAATGACCAAGAGCGATGAGAAGTAGAGCTCACCCCCTTAACTCGTTCTCTTTTTGTCCTACTATTATGAGGTTGTTTGAACTATTTCAGCCCGGAACATTTATCTGTATACCACACATTGTTACGTCGCAAATAGCGTACTCAAAGCCTTACGCCTATTTCTCTCAATAAACTGAACTCATCTGAAATGGACGAAAGACTCCCGTACAAGAAACCACAAATCCCACACTTCCTTCCAACTAAACTAAAAAA
This sequence comes from Spirometra erinaceieuropaei, assembly GCA_902702965.1. Lineage (NCBI taxonomy): Eukaryota > Metazoa > Platyhelminthes > Cestoda > Diphyllobothriidea > Diphyllobothriidae > Spirometra > Spirometra erinaceieuropaei. The sequence continues at coordinate 18,606 of CACRXP010000769.1, forward strand.
AACTACAAAACAGCTACACAACCCCCCTGTAAGTTACTTATCCACACTTCGAATTGTGAATAAAGACATAGCAGGTGCCAGCATATGTTCTTCGCCTTCTGCAGATAAGGCTAACTCACAAATCCCTTTAGTACATGAAGGACCTCTTGACCCTTCAGTCGTCCAAAAATACGCCTCTGCTAGTCGTAGCAGGCCATCAGCCGACGAAATACTCGATCACTTGATGTATGGCGACATAAACAGCATTTCTGAAAAAGCAATTGAACAAGATCTTAAACTTATTGGGATAATAAGTTCGGAAACCTAGGAAAAAGGTAAACGTAAGCATAATTTCGCACTGCGAAATATTCCGAGCCACTTATCTGCTATGGAGGGAGCGCATTTGTTCTTACAAAGTTGTGGCTTGAGTTTCAGTGTCGTACAAGCTAAACGGCTGCGCTCGCTTAGCCGTAATGCGCCGATACTAGTTACACTTTTCTCCATGATAGAAGTCAATTTTATCTTGACAAGGAAGGAGATAACTAGAGAATTCTGCCGTAAATGGCCCAGCTCCGTTTCGCCAGACCTCACACCACTGCAGAGAAGACTGAATAAATTAAAATCGGCAAAACGAACACCAAGATAATGATACCTACTGTCAGTCTGAATAAGTCCTCTGCAACACCATCTGCGGCATCTGCACATCACGGCGTAGTCAATACCGTAGGGAATTCGACTACTGTTGATGCTGAGATCTTTAAACACACCATCACGCCTGGTATAAACACGTCTCTATGGACGTCCCAGCAACCCCTAATAAGCCTAAACATGCGTCTAAGTCAAAGGCAAATCCAATCTCTTTCCCAGCCACTCGGACACCCGATAAATCCAGCAAAATTATAAAATATTTTCCTGCACAATCGGCTAACAGTGCCTCAAATACCCCGACTCAAAACGTACCGTGTTCCCAACTGCCCCCAACACTCATATCGAGGCAGTTAGGCCGAATATGTCGATCTCCCGCCGTTTAATAGAACTCTTGCTCCAATGGAAACAATGCGTCCTCCATCCCCTAACTTGTTTCCTCCACGGCCGTTTTACCAAATTATTCCTCACGCTAATGTCCATACTGAATCAGTTAACTCATCCGATCCTCAGTTTCGTTCTGGCAATGTTTTGCAGTATCAGGCCCGCGGATTTCCAGCCGAAAATGAGTTAGCTATCAACGGTTACTAGTTTGCCTGCCCGTAATTTCCTCCCCCCTGTCCAACCTCTTGTTATCCACGTCAGAATTTTTTGATGCCACAAAATTTTTTGCAGAACCGGATGGGTACAATCGTACCGATTGTTCCGTGGGCAGACAAGCACTGGACGACGTAGCCAACCTCCCTCAGAAACAAACAGCCTTTCCCCTCAAACTTTTTGTTATAAATGCCAGAATCTTCCTCAATAAGATGCCTTTGCTTCAGAATTTGGTGTTGGTCCATTGTCCGGATATTGTTTCAGTAACTGAGACATGGGCGTCCGCCTCCGTAGCTGACTCCGAACTCGCTTCTAGGTTATAATTGCATATGAAATGATCGCCAAGACAGCAAAAACGTACATATTTGCCTCTGGACCTCCCGCATTTTTCCGCAGCAGAAGGCAGCTCCTGGCTCTAAGTTGCACTAAAAAAAAGTTCTCCATACTCGTTGGCTGCGTCTATCGCCCTCCCAACGCCAACGGAAATTTTGATTGTTTACTCTCACAAGCATTTCTTCCTGCGGCTGAATCAAGCTTTAACTATCAAAGTTGAAGCTCAACGCGCGCAGCAAGATTTTGAAAAAATAAGTGAAAGTTATATTTTTGGATTCAAGTTCTTAATCTCTTGCACAGTTTTCCAGTGTAGATCTGACAAAATTTTCTATTTTTTGTCACAAGTCATCTTCGCTTTCCGTCGTGTTTCGGCGATGACATAAAACAGAAATCCAGTGTCGTAGTTTTTCACCCAATATAGCCTCAATCCTATCAAGTCTTACCTGCATATACAAAGGTTTTCCTCGTAAAAATATAGAATTGCATTATATTTAAAACGATAAACCGTCTCCACTGACCGCTTTTATCGTCGGTTTATTGAGAATTATACTGTTATCTATTTTATCCTACATAACCTCATTATCCAATTCAGATTTATTCATAGTTCTGTTTTGCCACCTACGAAATTGTCATTTACCCGTTTTATTTCAAGTTTTCATTCTGTTATTGAGTATAATTTGCTTAGTATATACTGTGCTGTCCGGTTCACCAATATTGACAGCTTTCAGAAATCGTTTCATCATACATAGCCCCATCCATATATCCTCGACGTTTCGACAGTTATCATCCATATAAATATTTGGGCTTAAGTCTTGTATTGCTTTTTCGACATGAAACCTCAGGCAACCCTTCGTCGAAATCTGAAGGAAACTAAACTTCATCTGAAACCCATTGTTCATATGAAAAAAAATTTCCCTAGGGGCGCTTGATGAATTTAACAATTTTATGTCTCGTTACGAATCATTTTTTTCTGTTCCTGGTGTCCTTCTTGACGGAAAGTTGCCAACGCTTACGTCTCAGCAGTGTGAGAAGCTCATGCCTCTCATTAACCTGGTTGCTACTGAGACCGAAGACAGGCACAAACGAAGTTTCAATTTTATATTAAAAAACGTTCCTAAGAGTAGACAGCCAATAGATGTCGCTTTTCATTTCCTTTATTCATGCGGCTTCAACTTTAAGGTCGCTGAAGCTAAAAGGCTTTCATCTAGGAGCAAGAATCCACCAATTCTTGTCAAAATCTTTTTGTCGATAGCAGTGGTTTTTTTTCCTCCCATTTGGAGCTCTCGACTCAATATCTCAGGGGAAATAAACTTTTATTGGTCGAGATCAAACTCCACTGCAACGAAGAGTTTCTCCCCCATTAACAAACGTAAAGCCACCCCCGAATATTACTCAAATGCCTTTTACCTCTAAAGCAGTTTCTCCATCTGGTGTCGACCAAATCCCCCCACTATCTACAGCGGCCCCAGTTCCATCTAGCTCTTCGACTGATCACATTATCACAGAGACGGTTAAAACTAGCCTCTTTAAAACTCCCCCACGGAGCAAGGATTGTTCAAATGCGGCTCCCAAATATACAAGGGAGCTTGATCTTAACAGTAAAGATGAGCCAATCCTTGAAGCACAACCGACTCCCAGCACTCAGAATAGTGATTTAGTTAATGAACTTACATCGAATCCACCCCGTTCTCACGCCTGGCCACTCAGGTCTGACCTCGTGGTTAGGTCCAAAGAGCTACATGATAGTTCAGGGAGATCTTTACATGTTCCTATCCTAAATTCTCAACCTGACGCCCCAGTTGTGAAGCCCACTTGCAGACCAGACAGCAAAATGCATGTATATAGCATTGTTGATAACATTTCCGATCCCATTGCTAGTCTGACACCCCAAATAATAAAGCCCTTTCCTGATGATAACTGTTTCCCGAAACAATTACGTCCGCTACCTAACATAAACTATCCCTCATATCCTGCTAACAATGCCCAAAATCCTATTTTCAGTCCTCCTATTTTTCCAATCCAACAAAATAGCTTTCCTCATCCTTGCTCCTCCTCAAATGTTTTCCACATATTTCTGCACCTCTATTTACTAGATAGATAATGTTAGATAATTTTTATTAAAGACACTTCGGGGTCCCATCAAAGCGAGTTAAAATAAATTTACATGCGAATTTTATACGAGGTAGGCAGAATATTTAAGTAATGTAATTCGTAGTTTCAGAATGAGTAGTCCATTAAGAAACATGAAGATTGAGGGGCGAAAAAAAACTCCACACAAAAATTTAAAAATGATTAGATTAATTTTACAAGAGAAAAAAACCCTCAATAAAAATAATAACAGAAAAAAGCGAGCAGGACTGGCCTGTAGGTGGCGGTTTATAACGGATTGTTGTCGGTCATCGTCAGGGTAGCAATAAATGTCAGCCTTGAGGGGTACGTATGCGGATCAGACAGGACTGGCCTGCAA
>CACRXP010000769.1:50828-102272 GCA_902702965.1 Spirometra erinaceieuropaei
TTCCTCACTGCTCGGCTGAGCTCGAAGCGTGCTGTGGCCGATCGCATCTGGGTTCCTCTCGTCTGGCCTCTTTGACGCGGCGTACCAATCCGGCCCAGACGATCTCAATTGTGAATCCCGTATACAATGCCATTTGCAAGCCAGTCCTGTCTCACCCACATTCGTACCCATCAAGGCGGACATCTATTGATACCCTGACGATGACCGACAACATTCCGTTATATACCGCCACCTACAGGCCAGTCCTGCTCGCTTTATTCTGTTACTATTTTTAAAGAGGGGTTTTTTCTCCTGTAAAATTAATCCAATCATTTTTACCTTTTTCCGAGGAGTTTTTTTCACCCCTCAATCATCATGTTTCTCAATGGACTTCTAATTCAGAAACTATGAATTGCATTTTGTAAATATTCAGCCCACCTCGTCTAAAACTCGCATGCAAATTTATTTTAACTTGCTTTGATGGGACCCCGACGGGTCTTTAATAAAAATTATCTATCTATCTATCTATCTAACGGCCAGAATTCCAAATGATTAGGGGAGTTTCATTCCCCCCTATTCCGAAAATAACTACTTGTCATCATAAGCTAGCCGATAATTCTTCAACCTTGCCGACACAGAATACAACGCCATGGGAACTTTCTTTCATCGACTAGTGGTGTATCGTAATTACAGAACAATAATCCCTATTTTGTGTCGTCCTAATAATGGTGTTTGAATTGCGCACGAAACTTATTTTAGTAGACCGGTTGATTCTTTAAGCCGATTTTGATACAGGTTTGGAAATTGAAACCGGCCCCAACTCGCCTCCGAACTGCAGAAGAAAGCAGAAGAGGCTGTGCCCCATCAGATTAAGTCAGTATATTAAGAGAATGGAGTTTTCGCCCCTGGGCCCCCTATTTATATCCAAAAAACAACTATAGAATCTACTGTTAAATAAGTAATTCTGGAAAGTCAACCGTTATCGATATGTGTGAGCCAGGAGTCACTGAAACAATTGCGATTACACGTGCAGTAGTTTTTCAACAAATAGGCGTCTGGTCTGCATTTAAAGGATTCAACAGTTTCGGAAAGAATCATCGCATCAAGGAGCCCGTTCCAAGTCCCAACGACCCTCTGTGAGAAGGTGTTCCATCGGGCGTCCGTGTGGACCAACTTCTTCTACAGTTTAAAGGGATGACCTTCCACACGGTCTGTCTGGAGTAATACGACGATTTCACCATAATATAGGGCATACTCACAGCCTCTGACAATTGAGTAGGTTTGGATGAGATCGCCGAGCAGTTGCCTGTAATTGAGAAGAAAGAGCCAGTCTGACTTTTTAAGAGATTTGACCAAGACTCTTGACTATTTTCGTATCCTTCGTCTGCACTCGTTCCAGCTGTTGATAACCCTCCTAAAACCAAGGATGTCAGGCCTGGACGGCATATCCTAAGTGAGACTGGAGGAACTTTCCGTAGGTTTTTTTTCCGAATATTTCCTTATCGATTTGCACAAACTCTCGTCTCAGAGCAAATAACACCGGTATCGCGCGCTTAGTTGCCCTTAGGCTCTGTGACAATGATCTAGGCGAGACGGTTATGAGGACGTGGAAGTTTTATTAGAATAGGTTTATTATAGCATCAATTGGGCACTGTCAGTCTACTTTTGTTACTCATCATTTGAAAAGGGGTTGCTTGTAGCGGAAGTATCATAGAGAATCATCCTCCCACTGGCTCCTGTACGGAGTCTTAAGACCATACATTAACCAACTTTAAAATCTAAGAGCCAACGGGCAGACCAGCTTATAAGTCAGTTGAAAGTCTTTCGCAGAGTGTCTGTCTGCGTCGGATCTGATGACTCCCTAAAGTTTGACATCACCAGTAAGCTTAATGAAACTGCAATTTAGACCGTCGACAGTCGTTGACGAGGAGTAAGAAGAGCAACGGCCCTAAGAGTGAACCCTGACAAACACCACTTATAACGGGGGCGGGGGTTGGCTTGGAGGCATCAACCCACACGGTTTCCGATCTCCTTGTGCTAAAATCTGTGATCCATGCCAGCAGCTTTTCTCTCAGTCTGATTTTAAACAGTTTGTAGATTAGGCGTTTATGTGGAACGCTGCCGAACGCCTTTTTGATATCCGTGTAGATGACCTCAATCTTACCATTCCCATTCATTGCTCGAGCCCGCTGCTCCGTCGACGGCAATAGACTGAAAAGGCAAGAACGGTTCTGCCTGAAGCCGTGCTGGAGCCCTGAGGGTAAGTGGTCTTCCTCCAGGAACTTAGTTTTTACCTTCTGACATATACTTTCCATTATTTTACGGCAGATGTAGGTGAGAGCCGGTAACTACAAGCCTCAGTACGAGCCCCGCCCTTGTATATCAGGTAGATGTCAGTTGTCTTCCATTGGCAGGACAGTCGAATGGATGATATGTGCTAGTGGCTTTAGGAGTTCTTTCACCAATACCCTCGGGAACTTGGCCGGTATATTTTCCTGACCCGATGACGTTTCTCCGTTAACATTCAGCAACCCTCATTTCACGGAAGATGCCGACGCAAGTATAGATTCAAGCATGGGGCCGGCGCTAAAAACAGCACTGCTTACATCGGGATTCTGAAAGTCTGTTTTCGTAACGAACACCGAGGCAAAGAACTGGCCTTGGTGATCGACTGTCGAGTCGCTTTCAAAGACTTCTACAGCATTATCATTCTTAAGTACTACCGCTGAGCCCTTGCTTTCAGTCGGCCATTAATAAAATAGAATAAACTCCTGAGCTTTTGTTCAGCTTGGCAATTAATTCTGGATTTGCAGTTCTTCCTTGCCTGATGGATGCATTTTTTGACTGCATATCGTTGGTGACGAAACTCTTTGAGTTGTTCTGGTGGCCCATTTTCCCTAAATATCTCCCTTTTTTAGTTTTCCTTCCTAACTGTCTGTTAAGATCTTTAGTTAGCAGGGCGGGGCGACTAGTTGTTTTCGTGCGTTCACCGAACAAGTGCACAGAAACATCCAGCGCAATCGCCCTTAACGATCTCCAGCCGTCTTCTGGATCCCCCTTTGACCGAGTAGTCCCAATTAATGTACACCAATTCATTCTTTACCATGTTTGAAGCTGCCCTCCATACATTTCTTTCGCCTTCATCTCGCTCCTTACGTTGAGATTACTGTGATAAATCTCACAGTAGTGTAATATGGCTACCCATAACGAAAGGCTACTGGAATACACTTCGTCAATTTTAGAGATACCTTTCGTAAAACTAGGAATGAAATCTATTACAGGATCGGTTGTTGCTACTAATGAAGAACCGCGGTCCTTTATCGAAGCCTAGGATATGCAACCGACCTCAGTGGCTAACACGACACTTCAAAGGCGGATAAACAAGAAGAGAAGGTTGCGAAAGAAAATTTTCAGAAACAACGAAAATGCAGCCTCTACAGGATACAAAATCCAAAGGAACAAGGCGAAGAGCTTGATATTCAAAAGACGACGAGATTTTAGAGAAATTCGCTTCACCGAGCCGGCTACAATCCAAAACTGCTCTACTCCCATTTGTGAAAGAGCACACGCAACAGTAACCTGATGCCTGTTATAAGGAATAATGACAGTTTCAAGATAATGAATATCCCAAACAAAACTGGACATTTTTCTCAGTTCTTTCTGTTTGTTTTCGCAAAAGAAGCAGTTTTATTCCAGTTAATTATGAGAACATGGGCGAGTCGATTATTAAAATTATTGTGTCTCGAGAAGAGGCGATTTTTGAGGAAATTATACGCCTAAAGGAAGGTAAAGCTTCCGATCCGGACGAAATCTTAACAAAGATGCTCCGTGAACTTTTCCGAAATTTGGCCAAACCGCTCGCTTTTCTGTACTAGAGGTCATTTGATGCCAAAGTTATTCTAACAGACTGGAAAACGGTCCACGTTACACAGCTTTAAATAAGTGATAGTCGTGCATTTGCGACCATATAAGGACCCGTTAGTCTGACACCACTCTGCTGAAAACTCATGAAGAAGACCATCAAAACGAAATTAATGAGATACTTGAAAACCCACAATCTTTTGTCCAGTGCACAATTCGGCTTTCGTGGGTGAAGATCTGTGTAGCCATCGTGCTTTATATAAGGCAAAGCCTGACGGCAGCACTGGACGCAAACCACATTGTGCACGTGGCCTACATTAATTTCCGGAACGCATTCGCTAACGTTCCGCACCGCCGTCGCCTTAACAAGTTGAAGGTGATGTGTACCGGAGACAAACTTCTTTAATGGATCGGGAATTTCCTCGTCAGCCGATCCCAACTTGTCTGTGTGGAGTAATGATAATCCAGGTGCACAGTCGTAGGGAGTGGAGCCCTAAACGGCAAAGTGCTCGGATCGACCCCCTTTGTCTTGCTCATTAATGATTGTGTAGAGGAGTTGGACTGTGATTGTGCCACGTTTGCGGACGATACACAATTCTGGAAAGTTGTCCGCGATGCCACCGACAAGACCAACTTCCAAGGAAATCTTCGTCGACTGACGAGCGGTCCTGTTGAAGGCCCCTGTCCATCAACCCAAACAAATGCCCATGCCGCGTTTCGGAAGTCGAAATCAGGCCCCGAATGCGCAGCCCTACTCTCTGAATGGAATGCCACTCCAAAAAGCAGAAACAGAGAAAGATCTCGGAGTTTGGATTGCAGACACCCTAGAGCCGTCTACGCACTGTTGTAAGGCGGCTAAAGAGCAAATCCAATACTGTACACCATTAAGTGGGTGTTCACAGCTTTCGATGGATAATGCTCCTCGAGAGTTTTTGGTACGTTTGTAAGGCCGAGTCTTGAATATTCGATCTAGGCCTGAAGATCCCGGATGCAGTTTAATTACAGTCTACTCTAACGGGTGCAGAGGCGAGCCACAAAATTAGTGAGAGGTCAAAGTGCATAGCCATTTGAGATCCGTCTAAGTGATAATAAACTCCATGCTCTGAATTATATGCAGCTGCCCTAATTATTTTATTTTTATTTGTCTTTATCTTTATCTTTATTCAGACAGATGCACAATCAAAAGAGTGGGCGTGGGCTAGTTCAACCATTGAAATTCCTGTCCTTACACATACGACCACCCCACCATCCTGTCTATTTTGTCGGTGTCTGCGAAATAGCTCGTAGCCCTGTATCAAAATCCCAGCATCCACGATTTCGGCTTTGAGCGATGTCTCGGTTATGACAATGACGTCGAGGTTTCGTTCCGAAACCAGCGCTTTGAGTTCGTTGAGACTTTGAGAATTAGTATACAAAAATGTCAATTTAACCTGAGTAATTCCGGTATATGGGCGTCTGTCCATTACATGGGATTGGATGCAAAAGACGGTCGGAGCTGATCGAGATGAACTGCTGTCCATCTCGACTAAGCTGTTAGGGGTAAAAGCTTTCTCCTGTGGAATGGCGTTTGGACATGCATAATTTCCCTTTTAGTGTTTTGAGATTTTTATCACCCAGGCTCGACCTCCTGAGGACTTCCGCTGCGAGCCCTCTCCATTTCTCTCTCTCCCCATGGGTGGCAAATCGCTCCGAAAAATTGTCGGATGGGCATTTCGGGAGGCGAATTTCCTGCTCAACAGTAGCCGCCCCTGTTCCTAATTCTGGAAGACGGATTTTAGCGGCGTCGGTCGGTCTGACTCATCGTTTGAGACTTTTATTCAGCCCATACTGAAAACTTTGAATGCGGTGACTTTCTCGTCCGCTTTCAAGAGGGATTTGAGATATTGATGGAATATTTCTATGTTGTGATGTATTTTGTCCTTTAGAGTGTCACAGACAGACTCAGGCATGCCTTTGGTGCGATCAACTCGAGGGCCTTGTGGTCTACTATGACGTGCAGAGGCTTCATAACGGATATCCCGCCCACGTTATCCTCTGGTTTAGGAAGGTTTGCCTAGGTAAAACTTACGTATGACTCCGCGCTTACTATTTCTCTGTCATCTGCCATATTTGACGGCACGATTTCGTTTGTATTGTGCCCGACGCGTGTTTCTTTATCTGACCGTCCGTGTCTTTTCAAGGTGCTCTGAAACATTTTTTGTTCGTTGAGATCCCGCCTGGTTGCCCTTTTTCACACTAAACACCGGTCTTCATTCATACCGAGCTCCATAGACCTACTATTTCATTTCTTCCTGGGCAACACAGCTGAGGAAGTCGTGGTTTCGTACGTTCGTACTTCTTTCCGAATTTCGGGTGTCAGCGATATCTTCTCTTTTTGTAAATAGTGAGGGAGATTTCTCAACTTCCGATCTTCATTTTAAGACGTTAACCTCCTCGTGCTCAAGGAATTTTTGAAGGAGTCAGAAGCATGTCATACAGTCTTCGTCTTCGCATTAAACTCCTCGCCCGCTTGGCGGGAGGTGACTTGACGTCGAAATGTGCAGAGTCGCAGCCATCTTTACTACGAATAATGTTTACTCCTTTATTTATTTCAGCCCGTGCGCCGATAGTCTGCTGGTATCCTAGTTGGTCATGTCTCAGCTATGCCTGGGCCCAATTTCCGCTTGTGGCGGTTTTTAACACATTGTCTTGTGCAACGTCCCACGAACTGGATAGAATTGCTTGAGCGGAGTGACACTTCCCGCACGGACGTAGAATGGCAATGGTGTTACTGGCATGATGGTGAAAATGGCCGGCGTCCTTCCCTCTTTTTACCGCTGACCTCTCAGCAACTCGTTATAACGTTCGCTTCCTCCTTGTCCTCTCTACGTCGGCAACTCCCTCGGCCCTCCACTACAGTTGCCCACAGCGTCCCATTCCCATTCCTTGTTCATCGGACATGTCATCGTGAGCTCATCATTCAAACCGGTCACTATCTTGTTGCAATTCACCCCGTTTGCACAAGTGACTGCTTTATACGCATTTCCAGTTTCCATCTCTTCCCAGTATACCTTTACGCCTACCTAGCGTTCCTTCTTCCCTTTCGTATGGATGAGTACTGTGACGTATTAACGACTCTCTTCAGATCGATCTTAGCTAGGACCTATTTGCAATGCTTCTTTATCTCAGTGTGTGTCATCATCGACGTCCTCGGCCACTACACATAAAAGCTTTTTGTCGACTCCCATTTTAATTCACAGAATGTGAAACGTATCCAATGGTATGGGACGAAGTATTTTCGCCAGGCCAGCTGTATGAGTATGGATTTAAATTTGAGGACATGTTTCAGTAGCACCTTTCACCCAATCTTCGTGGTCACTCGATGAAGTTACGGACAACAATGTCCAGGCTGAATCTTCGTTCTGAATTTTTCACGCAGAGGGTAGTGGAGAAATGGAACGATCTCCCTCAGTCAGTCGTGGAGGTTACGTCCCTGCAACTCTTCAAGAAACGCTTGGATGATTATTTGTGTCCCCTGTTTTCCCTCGACAGTCTGAATCTGAATGAATACCCCTGGCGCAGGCAAATATTTTCTTTGAGACAATGCTACTCAAATGAACCAAATACCGTTTTAATAATGAACATTTTTTGTTCGTGTACAGTTATTTCTAACGAGCTGACATGTAATCAGTAGGGTTTTCAAAGGCTTTGCCTATTATCCTTACCAAATAAACTGAATAAACTGAAAGTATGAAACAAATAGCGGTATGACTTAGCCCTCCTTAGACTTGGAAAAGTCCATCGGGCTGTTAGCAGAGGTACGGTCAGAAGAGAGTTTGTTGTCACTGTTGAAATCCTGTAGTATACTTGTGAAGACGAACATATTGCTGATTTAAATCCAATTCTTACTAACGGCAGGTTTTGAGAGCGGTCAGAGGACTGGAATTCCAAAAAAATGAATCTCTCGGTGCTAAGAAAAACTTGATCAAGCCATAAGCAGGACATAGCCGCTACGACTTCCATGGCCGGCCCCCAATACAAAGAGGTATCGGACGCCACTTGAGAAGATTCAGTATTCTTCGCGGAAAGATTGGGGAACCGGTTGGGATAAGTTGATAGTCGGACGGGAGAAAACGTCCGTGTCATGAAAATGTCTTTTCGACAGAGAGCGGGAGTACACCAGAGCATATTAGGGAGAACATTTCAGAGTTGCCCTTGGAGTTGATTGGTCGGTTTGCTCAACTGTGATTTGTAGGGGACGAGATAACAACCAATGCGCGCGTGCGCAGTGTTGTAACAAGCGCCCGGATTAGTGACAATGAAACTGTTTCCTACTCAAATACGGGTTAAAATCCTGCCAAGCAAAACTTCTGTGTTCTCACTGTATCAATTACGGATGGCTCCTCAGTAACTCGTTTGTGATATTGGTGCTTTAAAAGAGCATGAAGTTAGGTGAAATGGCTTATCTGTTTGCACCAACTCCTGCCAGAAGTATTTCTCCTGTACATACTGAGGCTATTATGCCGTGGCTCAGAGAATCCTCTGTAAAATCTTGTCGATAATTGCAAGATATTCCACTGTATTTAGGATGAAATGCAGATTTTTTCTTGAAGCGTAGCAACACTTCCGCTTCCAGGCATTTCGCATACGTACCCAATCACAGTTTGGGTGGGAGACACTGGCGGGCTCAGTCAGCACACTCACGTCAAAATGTGTACACACTGCTGCATGGGAGCGCTACGTCCATGCTTTCTGGATACGAGTGCTACGTTATAACTTAAATACAGTCTTCCCAATTCCCTATGCATTTAACTATGACTTCATCTTTTAATGTTGGTGTTGACATTCCACTGTAAATAATAGCAGGTCGATGCTTCCCAAGCTCGCACCTCATCACCTTCTTCTTTATTAACTGCTGCATACTGCGAATTTCCCTGAATGAACTCGAATTCTCCACAGGTGGTTTCAAAACGGCATCAGTCCGCTCTAGAATCGGAGAATGACATGTACATTTACTTGAGACCGTGTTCTAGTACACTATTTTTTCCGCGGACTTTCGGACTCCTCCGTTCACCAATGGTTAGACGAGTGCATTTTCCTGCCTAGTATGGTCGACATTGATCTGGAGACAATCAGAAACGTCGTGCAAGCATGCATGAAAGTCGTATGTCAAATGTCTTATGCTTTTTATCGAGATTAGCATCGTCACGGCTCTGCATTATATTGGGCTGACAAGGCCGTGTGCCTCTCGAAAGGTTATTTTACCTTGCATTCAGAAACTGCAAGTTTAGGCGCTATAGGTGATGTTATTAATTTGGCGGAAGCCATGTACTTTTGTGGACAGTATCACAGAGCTATTGCCATCTTGTCGAACCGCGAGAATGTTAGGGTATTGCGAAGTACTTTATCCGTCTATATTTTGCAGGAGGAAATATACTCCAGGTTTTTGATCGCACAGTGCTACCACAAATCCAACGAGCACATGGAAGCCTTAAAAATCCTCGAAAACCTCGAGTACTTCCAACAGACATCCGAAAAATTTATATCTAATTCATTCATCACCTTCTATCCACCCGAACGTCCTCCCAACGTTCTTGACAAACTCGACAAATCCGTCGAGAACTTGCATTTAAAAGCCACGGGATCAGACTATCTTCCACCTGGGGTCTCGCTCTCAATGGTAATTCGTTTGACTATCCCTACTTTTTTTTAGCTCAATAGCAGCATTGCGTTGCTGCGTGGCAACATTAATGAAGCTCTTAATAACTTTCCTGCCGCGGCTCATTGGTATAAGGAGGCATTTTGCCTCGATCCCTTCTGCTATGAGGCCTTTGAGAAGCTTACGAAGTTAGAGGTTGTATCTGTAGAAGGTTGGTTAGGTCTTTTGTCATTTACCCTTCTAGACGAAAAACAGCTTTTAAAATGTGAATTACAGTCCGCCCCTGCATCAACTGCCTCCATCGTCAAGGCTCTTTATGCAGACAAAATCCCAAAGGTGTATACAAAGGATGCTTACCTAACTGTTACTTTTATAGCTCGGAATTACTGAGCTGCCTCCTGAGCTGTCGTTATTCAAAAATAATTGTGACGTATTGGTTCACCAAGCCGATCGCCTGCTTTCCTCAGACCACTATAGACGGTGTTACGCATTAACTACACGGTACTTCATTTTCCAAATTACTTTTTTTTAGTGTGCTCAAGGAAGACCCCTTTCATCCAGATTGCCTGCCGATACATATTTCGGTTCTGAGAATGCTGAATCAGTCAAATGGTAGTACCTGCCATTTTTCATAAGGTTATCATGTAGAGCTTTTCATACTCTCCAACAGGCTAGTTAAGATTTATCCGGAAAGTGCGGTAATAGATTGCCTTTTTTATCCTCTCGTACATTATTTAGATATCTTGGTTCGCTACAGGTTCGTACTACCTAGCTACCCGCAAACATGATCTCGCCAAACGTCATCTTCGGTAAGCACTCTGGTTTCATTATCTTATTTTATGCGGTTTTGTATCGGGTTAGCTTATAGCTATCAGTGTACCGTTTTTTATACCACAAGCTTTTCTTTGCAGCCATCAGTATTTACCATCAAAAATTATGGCTTTCATGTGTATAAAGGTCCGACTCGGTACTACGGAGACTGTGGAACTGCGTTCCCCAAGAATCTTATTTAACACATGGCTCTGGCAAAAGTGCGACTTCTGCTAAGCTCCATCTTTTTTACTCACTGCAGGAAATGATTATTGCCAAAGCCGCTTTTTTCTAGTTCTTTTTAAATTTGCGAAAAGTGCTATTAAGCACGCATTCATCGAGCGTCCTGATACAGTACTGAGTCACTTCCCACAAAATTAACCGAGGATTTCCCGCTCTTAAACCTCTATGCTACCTTTTAGGGCAACGATTGGCCACAGTGGACATTTGCTTTATGTATTTTTGACAGACAATAGAATCGAGCTAGCGCGGTGTCAGTTACCCTCATTTGGTGCCATTCATTCTCCCCGATCACATTTTTGGGTCGGTATTCTCTAAGCAATTTAATCAGCCGATCTGCCACTCTTTTGGCTTGTGAGTTCTGTGTTAGTCTGTAAAATTCTCTGTCATCAAGAAGGGCTTTAGCTTTTTCATTATAGTCTTCTCGACTCATCACGACGGTTGATCGTCCCTTGTCAACAGGTAGAATGATGATTCTGTCGTCCCTTTTCAGTTCCCTCATAGTCTTTGACTCACTCTGCGAAACACATTAAGTTGGTTTGTGTGTCATCAGCAAGGTAACACATTGTCGGACGGAGTATTTCTTGTCGTCGGATGTTTCACTTCTCCAAAGCATATCTTCCAAGGCGGTAATAAAGTCGACAGGATCGGCATCTGCAGTATTGAAACAAGTTTCACGCAGTAGCCTTCGTAGTTGCTGCTCTGTTAGCTGCTTAGACGCTAGGTTGTGGACAGAGTTTGAGCTTTCTGCGCCTGTCGGTTTTAGCTTAGTCAGTTTTCATCCAAACTTATCTCTTCTTAGCATGCCTGTGGTATGCCAGAGCGGAGATCATCTTCCCAAGATCCGCGGCGATAGAATCACCGAGAGTGTGGGCACACTGCCTTCTATTCTCCTCGATCTTAGCCTTGTATTTCTGCAAACGCTGGTGACAGTCGTCGACCAGAACTCTTGTCATCTGTTTGACAAACCGCCTTACAACGTCTCTTCCCATAACCGTATTAACGAGAGCCTTATATATCAGGCATCGTGGAGTTAGTTCATATTGGAGACATCGGTGCAGAAAACGTAACTGTTCGTATGTTGCTGCCTCTGGTGTAGGGAATACCTTCCAGCCGCGAGCTGTCCGAAGCGTATCGCGTTCGAATTTTTCACGAATTAAAGCGAAATTTCTAGTTCCGGGGTGTATGCATGAGTGAAGAAGAAGCGGGGTCGAGCACCGGAGCATTTTGTTTATTGTCCTGAGCCTTCGGACTCGTGCAGGAGTCCATCGTCAGAGGTAGTAGTAGCAGCAGCAGCAGCAGCAGCAGAACAAGCGACAGTTATAAGGCATGTAGGCCAATCACCGACCGACGGCGCAAGACTGGAGGTGACCACGCAGGACTCTGTGCGTCGGTGCCGGATCGACAAATCGATTGACTGAGTTGATTTCAGTTCCCGGTTGCTTTCTACTATAGACGCTACTCAATATTGTGGATAACGTAAGGGCTGAAGAGGGTTGGGGCGGGCACACAACTCTGCTTCGCCCCATTCTTGACGTGGGTTCGAGTCCCACCGAGGCGCCGAGTTCTTCACTGTTGGGCCAATATGAATTATTCAAAATCTGCCAAAACACCTCTGAATTTTTGCCTATTTCTGGTGCGCTAGGAGGGTCGCGCCAATTGTTCCGTTATGTTTTTAGAATCAATTTTTGATTTCTGAGAGAAATTCTTGCCCTCCGTGTCGGGTCAGACGGTTCAGGAAAACTCGAGCAAAGGTTTGACTGGGATATGGCGGTGACGATCACAGACTTACCTTATTCTTTGTCATTTTGAGGGATGCGCAATGATGAAGTCTTCAGAGTCTTGCAACATATGTCCTTGTTGGTATATTCCCTCAGAATCCCAAAGTTTGAAAGCCACCGTAGTTATAGACTTCAGTTGAAATAGACTGGGTGCCCGCGCGTTGTCACTGAATGTCTTCTGCGCTGCCTACACGTTTCCTGCATGGAATGCAGGCAATAAAAAGCATAATTGGTTTCTCCTCGGGGAAGTCTGTTGATAGTCTCACTCCAGAGACTGGCACTTGCAGACTTACTTAAAAAGGGAGGCTCAGTATTCCAGAACCTGCGATTCTTCCGATTGCGGGCTTGTCCCATCCGAGTTTAGAATGGACACATTTTCAATAGATGTTGAGCCCTAAGCTGCCCTGTGGGTAACGAAGAAGGCCTTACTGTTACCATGGTCAGCGTATCGCTGATGAAATGGTTTACATGTCGTCCTTCCTATAGAATCTTGATATTTGGCGAATGGGAGTTGGCAAGCAATGGAAAGGACTTGTACGCCATCTCTATTCGATTCCATCATGATCCAGTGGCAGGTCTACCTAAAGCTACAGTGAGTGACCGATCTCATGAAATGTTGGCTGAAATTCTGAAATGCGTTTTCGACTAAGAAGAATTACTTGGTCGCGGTTGTAATACTGATTGTCTTGCGGCATAATCTTATAAAATTTCGGACTTGGCAGGATGTCAGCTTTTGAATACACTGCTTTTCAATCTCCTGTAGAAACCGTACTCGGTAAAAAATGACTACTTAATTAGCATGCATTTTTCCCATTGGTTTTCGATGGTTTTGCAAATTCAAATATATGTTATAGAAACCATAAACAAAAATAGGCTTTCTTTCAGTCGATTAATAGAGAATCACTCGAGGAAGGAGTAAAACTAGGTTTTAAAAAAGTTTCTAATTATGATATTTTTTAAGACCTCGCAATGTCCATTCACATAGCATCGTACCTCGCCGCTTACCACAGCTCCTCATGATATGTACAACATAGTCCGCATCCGTTCCAAAATTTTTTGGACTCTGTATGATATCTTTTTGATGGCATAGAAAAATCTGTGATTTTCTTTACGCAGAGCGCATGCACCTTGTAGACTGAAATCACTAAACGCTAATGCAACGAATGATCAGGCACCAAATTATTCGGCAATTAGAAAACTTCTTTAAAACCTAGTTTTACTCCTTCCTCGAGTATAAAATATAAAGAAGACGTGATTCTCTATTAATTGACTGAAAGAAAGCCTATTTTTGTTTATGGTTTCTATAAAATATATTTGAATTTGCAAGACCATCGAAAATCAGTGGGAAAAATGTATGTCAATTAAGTAGTCATTTTTACCGAGTACGGTTTCTACAGGAGATTGAAAAGCAGTGTATTCAAAAGCTGACATCCTGCCAAGTCCGAAATGTTATAAGATTATGCCGCAGGGTGTTCAGTGTTACAACCGCGCCCAAGTAATCCTTCCTAATCGAAAACGCATTTCAGAATTTCAGCCACCGTTGATGAGATCGGTCACTCACTGGGTGCAGTAACTGGCTTAGCACAGGCCACGTCTACGCGTACTGCAGCACGGCTGGTGCCTTTCCACTGAATGCGCCGGGATCCACACACAATTTCGCTGGGTTTGGATAGACAGTAGCCATTTCTGTCCGGTTTAGCCAATCGTTCAAAGTTCTTGCTGAGCAGTAGCCGCCACTCTGATCATAACCTCACGGAACCATAGCTAAGAGCCGAGTGCTTAATGAGTTCGGTGCGGAGACGGTCACTTCATGCAATAAGACACTCAGCACGACTACTATCACAACAAAATGGACCCATCCACCAAGGTCTCTTATACACATGCAACCTGTCATTGCTTTTTTTCTACACGAGCGACCTCACATTCGTTAATTACGACCGGTCATTTGCCACTGTTCCTACGAAGGCCGCCAATTGGATTACAAATATACGAGTGACTAAGGCAATAGCTGTGTCAGGCTGGTTTATATTTTTGTCGGAGGACGTAGCCTCTCTGCTTCTAAACTCCAATCAGATCAGTGTTACATTGATATGCCAAGGGGCAGCCGAGGCGTTGTAGATTTTGAATTGTTTTTCTTTCTCTTTTAAGGAAGGCGACTCAGCAAGACAGACGTTTTGGATCCGCCTGGTTGGCTTTAGGCCACGCGTACGCTGCCGACAGCGAACACGACCAAGCTATCGCCGCCTACTGCACAGCTGCTCAAATTGTTCGATGGTAAGAATTCTAACTGTGTCTAGTGATTTCGCTGCATCCCATCTCTTTACAATTCCTGTCCTTTGAATTCCTAGATCTGGTGCAGGATCAGTCAGCGTGCTTGGGGCCCTGGTACTGCCTATCTACTCTAATACAGCGATTTGTGTAGCACTTAAGGTAGAATTCACTTACTATTCAAGTCACAACAAAGAGACGCTGATCGCATCAGGACGTGCGTTCCTCTTCATCGCCCCATGGTGAATGAGAAACGTCTTAGGACCACCCTCTGTTCCCACTCATGTCCTTTCGATGCCCGCACTGGCAAGGACGGCGCGGCGCTCCACCCCGTCATCGACAGGCTTGTAGTTGATAGCCGATGCAACAGTGACGGTTAACTTTTCGGTTTCGCCAGGGAGTGGGACAGACCAGGCTTAAACTCGAAAACACACCTCCTCACTTGATTTTTAGGTGACGAGGATCCCGACGCACAGATTGGTGACACCACGCTAGCAACTGTTAAGGGGGTGTAGTTTTCTGTCCTCTGTTAGTGTTTGGTGCTGAAATAAACAGCAAACATTGTCAAAGCCACGCCTTCATGAAAATCCGTCTGGATCTGTATCCCATGACCATTCTAAGGACTTGCATCTAAAAAGCTATTCATCCGCCGACTTCTCGACGAAACACGATATCCCTTGAAACCGTCTTTCATTTCTCAAATATCATGGTGCTCTGGTGTCCCACTTCCGTGATTAACTGCACTCGTTCCGTAATCCCGTTGTTGCGGTCTCAATCTTTCGTACGAGTAACGGCAGACACAAACCCTGAAGTGAATATCAGCTGGGTGTATTGTGTCACCCCAAACCACCAAGTGTCTAGCATTTTGCGCACGCACTTTTTAGGTGTCTCCCGAAGTCCATATTGACTGGTTTCATAAAAGAACCTTTTCTGTTTCCTTGAAATTTGAACGCCAGGTCATCGGTCAACCAAACAACCGGAGCGGAGGCAAGTTTTTCGTCCATTGGCTGAATGAGCGCCCGCTGCATTATCGACAAACGTCTCCTTAATTTCTTTGACACCTATTCTGTTGTTGGACTGTTGTAGCTATTCTTCCAGTACTCCGTCCTTATTGTGCTCTACTTTCATGCCGAAATTTGATCTGTCATTCTGCGCATCCGGAACGAGAAAATTCGGAATTTAGATGGCGGGCCAATTACATCGAAAGTGGTGCCTGACTTATCTTCCTATTTGCAGAGAAAGTGGTACAGAGTATGCCCCTGAAACCGACGCAGCATCATTCTCCTCTATCATTACAAAAGGAAGACTCGTGGTCATAGAACCATTTGCCGCAATCACGGTAGACGCAACTCTACGGCTTCCCGCCCAGCGAGAATGGTAGTCGAGTCACAAGCCGTTTTGGACTTCTCGTAATGACCCTCGCGACTGTAATTCTGAAGTGTTTCCCCGCCGCTGTGGACCCATTGACAAGAATAAGCCCAAGTAATTTTCCCCTCGCGACGAATCCCGAAGCAGCCGCCTTATTTCCAGGAGGAGGCGAACGCTTGCTTAATTTCGGTCTCAGCTGTGTCACAAACGCACTTTGGAAAACCCGGAAGGTTGATGCTATGTTCCAGAAGCCACGGAACTCAAAGGAGACCCATTGTCAGCTCATTCGATCAGGAATCAGGCATACAGTGGGGAATCGGGTATCGATTGTATGCGTTCAGTGGTGATGTGACCTTGCCTACAATACTGTCTTTATGGAACACCTTGTTGATAATGTCCATGAAATGTGTTTTCACACTAATCAGTGCTCTTTGAGATGTCGGCTTTCCACCAGAATATTTTCCGCTCGTCTATGATACCCACTGATGTCTCTATACCCTTCTGGATTTATTCATTTTGTGGATTTCCGTTTATGAAACATTTCACTGCTATGTCCCGTTACTTTATAATTACAGCTCGCATATTCCCATGATGTATATCGGCGTGGAGTATAGTGCCAGCAATAATCACATATTGTCCGAAAGGTTTCTGAAATACGCTCGCGAACGAAATCCGAACGATCCGGCGATCTTACACGAACTCGGGAGTTTGGCTTTCAAGTCGAAAAGGTATTTTACTGGTCATCGCCCAGGGATTCTGGCGACTGTTTAGTATTTGAATGTTATGCGTACTTATTTATAGCCAGTAGTTTGTATGTCAACTTCACTGTGATTCTTCCCCGCAGGTACTCTGAAGCGCTTGAATTGCTAAAGCAGGCCTACTCAATTGCATTGGATCTTAGCGACCAGGTCCTCGCGCCATATTGGGAACCCCTGCTTAACAACCTGGCGCATGTTTACCGTGAGCTTGGGTATGCATATTTATCTCCGACTCCGTACTTTACTAGCTTTTGGACTGTCGTTTGTGACAAGCAAACTATATGATTGATTCCCGCGTCCTTTCAGGGAATATGAACAGGCTCTGAAGTTGCATTTCGCAGCGCTAAATCTGGTTGAAAATTCTCCATCCACCTTGGAGTCTATGGGCCTGATATACGCCATGACAAATCGTTTTGAGGAGGCCGTACGCGCTTTCCAGACTGCAATTTCATTTCATGCTCGCTTGGGGGACGTAAAGTTCGCGTCGAAGATGCTGAACCTTTGCATGAAACAGCTTGTAAAGGGGGACAATACCAAGCAGACGGAGTCCCCACCGGGTCGAGGTAAATCTTTTTTTGCCTAGATGTCAGTCTGCTACAGTCATCCACAGCTCAGGTCTTATGTAAAAGATACTGCACGTAACATATCTCATGGAAGATTTGTTAGAAATCTGTAATATTGTCACGGTTAGAAGGGGTTGCTAAGGTGGGGTTAGAATGCTTATTAGCATGCAGCGTACTCCTGAAGTATTTCAGTCATGCCACATTCTCGGCATTTGAGTGCATTCCTTTCCGGCCATCTGCAGAAGTAACAGTCATTCAAAAATGACTGCACAAATAGTATGGATTTTCCCCATTGAATTTCGATGCCCTTGCAAATTGGAATATATTTTATAGAAAACATGCACGAAAATATCTTTCCTTGTGCTCTCATGATTAGAATCCTCTTTAGACCGAAAGCTACACCCTTGGCGAGGACATAATCTACTATGAAATGAGTGTCATAAAGGGTGCTTTATGCGCGATTTCCATAAAAAAACGTGGTTGGACACGGAAATATGGACCCCCCTACTACAGGTGGTTTCGCGATAAATTCCAGGAGTATCTATTTCCGTGTCCCAATTTTATCCCTAACCCCAACTCTCCTGACCCTACAATAACCCTGACACCAACCCCCTGGAATCTGAGACAAAGCCATCTGTAGTGTTGGGGGTCCGCATTCACATGCTAAGCCAAATATTTTCTGATTTAATGGCATCGACCATCAGGGGAAAAGTGTGCTACTTAAGTAGTTCAGCAAACTTTGTTTTTGTAGGTATCGTCGAGTCACCACCGCCTTCAGCCTTTTTGCCCATCCCGCTTCAACTGCCTGGCGAGGAACCTGTCCTCGGCGTGCCGTCTATTAAGGCGGACATGGACGTTGTCTATCACCCAACTCAGTCGGGTGGTGGTGACAAGGACGTCTCGGACTCAGTAGATGACGATGACGACGACGTATCGATGGAATTTGTCTAATTTTCATCCGCCCTCTAGAACCTGTGTATTTTTAACCAACATTAAAGGGGGAGTTTGTATATGTTGAGCAAAGTTATGCCATGCCTTGTACCTGCTTGTTCATAGTACTCTTCCAAGTCTTCACTTGCCCGACGAACACGCAGCTGTATATGCACACGAGCTCCATTGTCCATACAAATAACTTGTTGAACATCTAGACGTGGTTACGAGTTATTACGATGGCAGCACAAATTCCTAACTGCGACTTTTGTTTCATGGTGGCCATCTCGATAAACGCTAATTCTGCTTACTGTTAGGCCGCAGTATTCGCAAGTGCTGTGTATTGAACACTGCCAGAATCCACAACGGCGCTTCTTCATTTGCATTTACGCACTGGGATCCCGAAAAGACCCAACAAGTAGATTGCACACTCATCTTCATTACCCGTGGGCTTGCTATATTGGATTTTCTTGTGAATAATTCCTTCTCCTTGACCTCCATCCCATCGGCCAACTTGAGTGGGACTGACCTCATGTAGCTAATATACGCACGCTTTGCGCTGCGCCTGTAAGTGACAGCGCCAGTGTTAGTGCTGCGCTCTCTGACCACACGGGTGCGGTGCCATCTGATGCGAACGGGGTTGTGGCGCGGCACCTCTGACCGCCTTTCCAGACTCCCGGGGGGGGGGGCACGATCTGTCCTGGCACTCGCACACGCGGATTTGTCGTCAATCTGGCGGACCACACACAGTATAGAAGGCGAAAGAAAAAACCTAGCCTTCTTTTTGTTCCCGTCTGCGTCCTGTACGGTGGTGGCATTGCTTCAGTACCCTCTGTAGGTGGCGAAGATGCGATGACGGAAATGTGGTGGCAGTTTGCAGGTCGGGGAGCGGGAACGAGCCCCCTTTTCACACGGGAGTTGGTACAGCAAATGGGATCTCGCAGGTGCACAGTGGGAATATACCGCCTAACTCGAGGCAGGTAATGTTACACCTTGGCCGTGTAGGTCTCTGCAAAGTGTCGGCCAAACAGGTGTCTCAGTCTTAACTAGTGTCGAAGTCGATGTGGGTTTCCGAGGTTTAGTAACAGAAGACTTGCGCTACGCAGGTAAAGTTATTTCATCTGTAGGATCAGCAATTTCTCGAGTAGGCAGTCCAGCTGAAGGGCATTTCATCGATTTACTGATCTATCTTTAGGTGTCTTATCGACCACCGTTAGGGACAAAAGGCTACACAAGCGTCCTGTCACGCACTTTGGTCAATCCCAGTCACGTCTTAAAGATGTTAAATTGCACGGGCAGCCCCGGTTGGGCACGCATGGGTGATAGCGAAGGTGTGAAATGGGGGGAGGCTGAGTCAGATACAGCAATAGACACCCCTCCCGTCTTACAGATGGCCTTGCGCTAAATTCCAGGCGAGAGGTACCTATTCCCGTGTTCTTACCTTAACTCTGACCCTCCTAACACTAATCCCAGACCTAACCCTCCCCCGGAATTTAGCGCAAAGTCCCCTGTGATACGGGATAAGTACTTCCAGTTCCCTACCAGGGTATAGTTCGGCTTATCCCCGAGAAAAAGTCCTGGTATTGTGTTTGTTACTCATGCTTTGGGTCTGCGTGCGTTTATATTGTCCTCACCGTGTTGTGCACAACTTTGGACTCTGTCGTTGGAATGAGAGAAGACGTACTGCGTGTTTGCATGACAAAAAGGGATGCAAAGACGGGGCAGGGGGGACCATCGCACCGGGACAACCAGCAGGTCACTCGTGCGTGACGGCCTATCTATGTAGGCCAGTAGGTGGCAAATTCATTCACGAGATAGGTGTCTTAACCTGTGTGCTCATACAGCTAACTGCCCCCTAATATACTTCTACTGTTGGCGCGTGCGAGTTGTGCTTGGGCATCGTAAACGAGTCTGCCGACGGTGGAGGGCGATAGACTTTTGCATGGACTGGGCTGCTTAAATGCAATAAAAATAGATATATTTATATATTGTCAATTAAAGCGAAAGTGCGCGTCACCGGTGATAAATGAGAAGAAGAGGCGATCTCGGGAACCATAGGTTTAATAGCCGGATGTTATATTAATATAAACAGGTGGCCAGGCACTGATGAACTTCGGTTCGATGAAGTGCTTATGACCCATCTGGTAGGCCTCAGTGGTGGACCGACTGCGCCAGGTGCGTCTGTGCGCATGTTTGTTTCTGGTCCCAGCTGCTGGTGGTCAGGGTTATGATTGGCTGAATGAAGGCAGAATAAGCCCGAAACAGTGCTGTATCAATCTACCCGCATTCTCTGCCGGTCTCATAATTCTACAGATCAACACCGCTAACATGGGTACCAAGCAGGGGTCAGGTTATAGGATATACTCAGTTGAATTGCCAGTCGTTGTCATTTCAGGACCGTCTTCACTTCGCCCTTAGTTCACAAACCTGTGCACTGCCCTGGTAACCACTTAAACAGACGAACTAAGTCAGTTAAAAACAGCCGATAGGTTTTGCCATAGAAATCAACGTCGCTAGGCGTGTTTTAGTCACTATAATCGTCCAGGCCATATGCTTTTTAAGAGGGAAAGCGAAACGTCAACAGAAGATAGCTCGGCATAAGCTCAACATTATCGCGCTCAGTGAGACCCTGTCCAATGCACATACATGGAGCTAATGCAGGCAGCATTTTCGTCTGGAGGGGTCGTATAGAAGAACAGTTAGGAGATTTCACACTCACCCTCGCTGTCGGAAACAGCAATTTGAGAAGGCTGTCTTCCTTCTCGGAAGGGGTCGACGACCGTCTCATGACAAGAAAAAATCCTCCATGATTGTCACTGTCAGCGCCCCTGCACTGACAGGTCATAATGACGCTACGGACAACTTCTCCAAAGTTCTACACTGAATCGACTCCTTTAGAGTCTTGCCAAGTTTCCCAAATTTGGTGGCAAATACCATCAGTTTTTTTCATGCATCTGGCCGTCTTGTATGCCGGAAACTACCCTGTAACCGGAAGTTTATTTAGTTGTAGTCGTGTCAGTGGAAGGCAGTGAACTGAGTCGGTAAGCATTCACTCTACGTTGGAAAGTATTTAATCGACTCAGAATTTAGATAGATGTCTCTATTGGTCTTCCAGGTTCCCAAAGGGTTCAGTGGAAGAGGCAAATGATAATGTGACTAGAAAAGGTATTTTTGAGTCATTCGTTAAAGATGTCCGATAATGTGGCCACGATGACAGGAATGAGGGCTACGTGTGCCACTTTCCTGTCTTTTCCGACTTTTGCGAGAAAGACTGAAGGTTTATTAACTCCTCCTCCTCCTCCTCCTCCTCCTCCTCCTTCTTCTTCTTCTTCTTCTTCTTCTTCTTCTTCTTTTTCTTCTTCTTCTCCCTCATTTTTTTCTTCATCTCCCCGCACAGACGGTCCACCGGCAGACACGTGATAGAGGGGGGATTGCCCGAGGAAGACCGATTCGACCTGTGGGGGGAGGGAATTCGAATAGGGAGGAGGGCGCCATTTCAGCCTGTTCTTCCGGGTAATATCCGGAAGGTAGTCAGTGGAGAGGAACGGCTCTGGCCTTCTAGTTGCCTTGTGCTTTACCAGAAGAAATTGTCAATGGCAAATTGTCGACTGGATTCCCGTTAAATATGGCCAGTGTGCGTGCTTAATCTTCGCTGTCAGTTCGTGCATTCACTCAGCATGTCAGGCAGAACATAAATTCAATTTCCTTTCTTCCTCCTTCTCTCGCTCTCTCTCGCTCTCTCTCCCTCTCTTTCTCTCTCTTGCTCTGCATTTGTGTCACTGCACGCGTGGCGCAGTCTAGAAGCGTGTGGGACACTGCAACAGCCACTGTCTGCGAGCTTCATAATACAGCCATGGGCAGTAATGATTAAGTTTGCACATTGATAACAGTGCTATGAGAACGAACATAATCGAGGGATCACAGTCAAACGATAGAATTCAGTTGGCACTTAAAACATGAAGCCTACCATTGATTCCTAAAAGTCAAGTAAAGCATCGAAATTGATTAACCGAATCCTCATTTTGGCCATCCGATTGATTTACTTGACGTAGGTGAGAGGCGTCAAACAGCCCGCCTCTGAGATTAGGCGCAGCTGCGAGACCTAGTGGTTCCCCAATTCAAGTGGGCATGTTTTGCTTGTAGAATCGGCCTAAATTTTTGCTTTATTTGATTCGTGTAGATACAGAGGCAGTCATTGGGATAAGTGACAGTATACTGCTCGTACGGGTTCGTTCGGTCCTTGGGCTGCGCATTGTGAGCTCCGGTCTGTGTGAAATGCTTATCTTCGGATTGCGGAGGACGCGTTCTGTGGCCTCGGAGGCAGTGCAGGCCATATCCAGGTCTCTCTCTTGTCCTCGCCAGCAGTTTCTTAGCTCTGGCATTGCCTTGGACATTTGATGTTGAAGGCGCTCTGGCTGTTGTTCTTTCTGGGCTGCTACGCAGAGCAAGGATCTAATACATCCTTACCGTCTGACTGTTTAGTTTGCTCATATTCTCCCGTGCAGAGCCGGACAGCTACCCGCACCAGCATTGTCACCAGTTCAACGGCTACTAACCTACTAACCTGCCCATATTACCATCGCAGATGCATATAACGCATCGTCCTGGTCGGTAACATGCGAATTCATCGCACCCTGAGACGAGTGAACCAGTGCCAGGAACACCAAAATACACCCGCCGCCCTCACTTCAACTAGCCGCACTGTCCACGTACAAGTAGACACCGCATGAACTTATTCGACCAAATGCGCCCCAAGAAAATCCGCAGTAAAGCATCGCAGTTCAAACCACATCAGCACACATCCTCCCATCAGCTCAGGGATCGTCCCACATCGCAAGCAACAAGCCCAGAATAGGCGCCTCCCACGTAAGTGGGAAGCATGCTCTTCGGTTCCTTTTTCATGTGACCTATGTGGCGTTCTCACCCAGGTAATATCCGGGCCGTCCACCCCCTCCTTGCGCGTGCGAGGGCAGATCGCGCGTGGCACGTGTAGAGAGGCTGTTATAACTTTGTCAGCCATTTGCATTCAATCTCAGCGTCAGGTGGTTGACTGGGTAAGAGAATTATCTGGTAGACGGGAGAAAAGAGAGGACGAGGACGACCATTTGGACTTCAATCTCCAAGACACCGGAACGTTATCCGCACTATGGCTGATGTGCCGGGCTTGACGTGCGAAATGTAGTGGCATTGAAGGCCGCCACTGATGGGCTAACTGTGCACTCTCGGGGCGGAGAGTCGGGCTGTGACAGCGCCTTGTGAACGTGGTTTCTATGGCACCGCCATTCAGCAGGGGTCCGAGTCATTCCTTACTTGTTTGCGTGAAAATCTGGCCAACCATGCGTGGACTAGGCGCTTCTGGCACGCACAGGCGGGCCGTTTAGCCTTATCAGTCACTGTCCCCCCGACTCCGCCTCATATCTCCTTGGTTCTGTCTTTGCACTGAGGAGAGTAAGGGAGGAAAGAGTGCGATGGATGTGTCGCAAGTCTACTATTGTTATAAACTAATTCACTCACAAGGCGCCGTCCTTGCGCCTGCCGCGCTGTGGGGCACACGGTTGACAGCATCGTTAGCGATGGTCGGGATTTCAACGACGAAAGTCCGTTGTAGCTTCTTCTATGCGCTGACGATAATCACTACAAGAATAGAGAATGTGCGTTGTGTTCGAAGACCTCCACCTTGCCCACTGTTTTTAGTCCCCCATTTGATTGTCCATTGACGAGATCTCTAAAGAACAACAGCTCCCAGTTCTGCTTTTCATATCTCGTGAATGCAATCTCTGGGGAAAAAAGACTAAGTCGCGAAAAATATGCTCTGATGTGATTCTGGTGACTACAAACGAGCCGTCAGCAATCTTTTGTCAAGACTGATTTACCTACCTGGAAGGTTTGATCCCCTAGTCGCTGTAGCGCAAGATCTGTGCTCATTCCGGAGGCTGGAGATCTAATAGGAGAACTTTTTATTTGTTCTTAGACCTCATTCAAGAATTTAAACAACGTTTTTTGGCAAGGCCAGGTAATTTGCATACTGCCTTATACCTTAGGATGGCTTGACCGTCCTTGTCCAGTTTTTCGACCCTACTGCGCTGTGTTTAATGAGCCAAGAAAGAGCACTGACCTTAGTGTCTCAAATGAATTTCCTTCCGTTTTTTTGAAAATGGCCACCTGTCACGTATGCATGCCCATGTTAACGTTGTCACCTATGAAAAATTGAGCACTAACTAGGAAGGCCGTTGTTTTGAAGCAGTTTGGTACAAACGGGGCTACCGGGCTGTGCGACTGCACACGTGAATTGCGACCCAATAGTGGGATGAGAAAGGTTCGGGGAAAAGGCCGTAAAGGTCGCAAATTGAAGGAGGGAAAAGGCACTTCGGCGTGTCCTCCGAAGCCTAATGCATTACTTCTCGTATATCAATCGAAACACTAAGATGAGGTTTCGTGGGATCTAGGCTATATGCCCGGCAACTACATAATAAGCGGTCTTACAAGATTTGGAATAGCTATAACCCTGATCAGCAGCTCATAAGTGAAAATTCCATCCACTCAGGTCTCTTACGAATGAAAAAATCATTGATTTTACTGATACCTAACCTTCCGAAACCAATTTGTAAGCGGTTGCCGTATTGGAGACTTTTAGCACTTCCGAACTGTTCAGGCTGATTTCGACAGTTTAAGGCCCTCCGACGTAATATTCTCCAACGCTGATCGCCGAAACCCATCTTCGAGACTGAATAATATTATAAGACATGCGGTACTATGCCGGAGTGAATCGACAAAGGCGTGTAAAACGGGTGCAACGGTGATTTGAGGCTTATGTAAACTTTCTTCAGTGAGTTACATCCACATCAGCGGCTGCTATAGGAAAGACAAACACGCCCAAACACTGCACAGATGACTCACTGAGCAGTCAACGGTGTCATGAAACTACTATTCTGTCAGTGCCTACACATTGGCCCGTTTTTGTTGGCGGTCGATCAGGTATGTATTCACACGAAAATAGATGAACATGGGTCTCCTTGCCTTCCAAAAACAAACAACCCCCAAGCATGGGGATACGGAGCGCATACAGTTTGCCGGCCCATCGGTCAAACCTCGCCATGGCACATTTGCACGGTCTGTAGACAAGTTGATGTTTCCAGTCGCAAGCGATTGTCTGGAGAAGGACATAGCAACTGTTACCTCTGTCATCACTGTCTTTTTCAGTCTACTTCTATATCTGCTGGCTAACTCGTCTGTTCATGATCTCCACTGACAGATTAAGGGTCTGCGTACTCGTTGCGCATCTGCTTCTGTACGCACTGAGTGACACTTGACAGTTCGACCGCCGGCTTCATCGATATATGCCGTGTACGCCACAGCCGGGCGGTTAATTGTGCGTGAATAAGTTCATGGTGATGGTGGACTTTCACAGCATCTACTGCATCCTCTCCTCCTCTTCCACCTTAGTCCTATGTTAAGACATGGTCACGATGATCGGAGGCGAAAGGGGGCGCAGGCCCTTGTGCGTCCGGAGACGCCCCTAGGCAACTGACACATGCAGTAGGTGGCCTAACTCATGAAATCTCAACAGAAATTCTGAAATGCGTTTCCGTTTCGAAAGGATTAATTAAGCAGGGTTGTAAAACTAATCATCGTACAGCACAAGTCTATAATAATTCAATTACCCTCTGACGCCGGTTTTCGAACAAACCTCTTTCCGGCTGCATCCAAAAATCATACTCCGTAAAAATGACTACTTAATTAGCATGCATTTTCCATTGATTTTCGATGCCCTTAAAGATTCAATGGTATTTCATAGAAAAAACAGGCATAAAAATATTCATCTTTCGTATATTCAATAGAAAATCACGTCTTCTTTCATTATTACACTCGAAGGAAGGGTATAATTCGGTTTCAAAAAGTTTCTAGTTGTGAGTTTTTTTAGTACCGTGAAATGGCCCTTCATAAAACTTCATGTCTCTGCATTTACCAACGTGGCTTGTAAAGTTAACAATATGGCTCAAATCCACTGCTTAAGTTGATGAACCCCATATGGTCTCCTCTTAATGCCGTAGAGAAATGTATGGTTTTCCGTACACAGAAAATATACAGCTTGTAGTTTGGGAACCCTGAATGTAAGTGTGACGGCAGGTCGGGTTTAAAATTATTCGGGAATTGGAAAAGTTGTATAAAACCAAATTATGCCCTTCCTTCGAGTGTAAAATGTAAAGAAGACGTAATCGTCTACCGCATGAGCAATAGATTGAATATTTTTTATGTGTTTTTCATGAAATATAATTGAATCTTTAAGGGCATCGAAAATCAATAAGAAAAATGCACGTTACTTAAGTAGTCATTTTTTATATAGAATAATTTTTGCATGCAACCTGAAGGAAGTTCGTTCGAAAGCCGGCATTCAGTGGTAACTGAAATATTATAGAATTGTGTTGCAGGCTGACTAGTTTTACAAGCCTACTTAATTAATATTTTCGAACCGAAAACGCATTTCGCAACTTCGGTTGAGATTTCGTGAGTTAGCCCACTTACTGTACAATGCAATGATGTAGTTATATGCTGCCCTTTTGGTCTCCTCTGCAATTGAGGCGCGAACCCGGAGATAATCCCTCGGCACATGGTTTTCGGGATCACTCTGGTAGTTCCTATGAATTTTTGGGCCGAAATTCCACAGGAACCGCGGAAAAACTGCGTGATATTCCAAGTTGTCAAGAGGCAGTCAGCAGCATACAAATGCTGATTTATCATAATTGGCAGCGTATGTACTAACTAAAAGCCCATACGGGCGTGTTCCGCTGATCATTTGCCGATGACTGACGCAGTTGCGGGGGGTTCGGTCCATCAGTAGGTCCCCAGTGGGTTCACAGGCAGCATAAAAATATTGGGGTTCATATTATCAGAAGACGACCAGGAACGCTGGATGACCCACTGATGAGCCGAACGCCGGTCGGATCTCATTTGGTAGCCGCACTTGCAGTAGAGATGCTCCAGCTTAACCCCTAGTCCCAACTCCTAACCCTGACCCCTAAGCCCTAACAGGTACGGCTACGAAATATGATCGTGCCCGAACGCCCAGCAGTCGCGTCATACAGCAGCACGAGGTCGGCGAAACACGAGTGTCTAGGCTTTTAGCTAGTACCTGCGCTATCAGTGTGGTAAACCGTTCAGCAAACGTAATATCATTTTCAAAACTGCCCGAATTTACTGAAGGAGTTTTTGGAGTAAACGGAACTTGTGCCAAGTGACCTCAACTCAGTAATTAGCAATCGTGAAGGGAGGAATTAATGCCTCATTCGAACCCGTCTTTTTCCTTCTCTGATAAATAAAGCTCACTTTTCGGCCGTCTAGACAGAATCAACAAATCACTTAATCGAATCAATCAAATTATATTATATTCCAGCATTGTTATCTGTATTAACGAAATTCACGCTCACAAAGCACATCGACATGTTTTTTTCGGCAAAATTCTCGGTGACCTGAAGGAGGTAGGAACTGGCATTTTCTTAGCCTGTAAGACAGGTGAAATATATATCAGTCAGGCAAGTGACAGTGTAAGGAAGTGATAATCTTGACATTGTCTTACCAAGACAGTTTCAGGGTGGTTGCTCTCTCTGTGACACCCCAGTCTCACGTCAGCTGCCTATCTTCCATTGGTCTACCAATAAAATCTCTGACATGATTTTCGTGTTCTTGCTTGGGATG
This sequence comes from Spirometra erinaceieuropaei, assembly GCA_902702965.1. NCBI lineage: Eukaryota > Metazoa > Platyhelminthes > Cestoda > Diphyllobothriidea > Diphyllobothriidae > Spirometra > Spirometra erinaceieuropaei. The sequence goes on from CACRXP010000769.1 coordinate 78,718, forward strand.
ATGACTCAGTGGAAGAACAGAGAAGCCCAGTGCATCTCAGGCTAGCTGTTTTGAGGTCATCGGCGGAGGTTTTAGATAGAAATAAAACAGAAAGTTCAGCTTCCGGGGAAGTAGAGTTCTAATCTAACGTGTTAAACACGTGGTGGAGCTTATCAGCAACACATGAGATAATTTTCAAACCAACTGGCTGTTGCACCAGTTTTACCGTCCGACTCATGTGTCACAGGCCTGTTGTTGTTGTCGACGACCGTGTAGTGCCAAACATGCGAGTGGGACGCAGGCCAGGCAGATATTTGAGTTAACCTACAAGTTCCAGAAACCGTAGAGCTCCCCGCCTCTTTTTCAACAATTTCCCGATAATTATATGTTGGCATTGAAGTTAAACTTCTGACAGATTCACACAGAAGTCAGGCGATTTGTGCAATAGGACATCGCGTCTCAGTGTAGCCATGGCGTCTTCATTTTACCAAGTTAGGGCTGGTGGACTCACATGACTGGCGGGAAACTGGCATCCCATATACGATTGACGATGACGAACGGTCCCCCTGGCCTTAATTTCTACCTACTCCGCATGACTCATCGGCGAATTAGCGCGTCGAGGCGACGGACAGTGCCCCACCTGGGTCGCATGCGATGCGCTTGGTTGCTTCCTGATGCACAGAGCAAGCAGTCACCACGCCTGGGTTGCTGTGCAGGCATCGGTTTATGAAACTCCTATGGCGCCCTTCCTTTATGTCACAAGCTCTATTGTACCTCGTCTTTTCGGCTATTGTTGGGCTCGTCATGCAATATTTGGACTCTCAGATAGCCCCGTAGGTGCGTCACTATAGCTTAGAATGCCTGAGGTTTTTACAGCCTGTGAAACAGGCTGTTGTCAAAGTGTCACTCCTCAGACCTGTCAACAGAACATTAAGTCACTGTAAGGGAAGCAAATCATGAAACATTAACTAAAATCCTGAGATGAGTTTTTGACTGGAAAGGATTACTTCAGCGTGCTTACAGTACCGATTATCGTGCAGCATAGTCTCATGATTTACCAGCCAAGGCGAAGATGCCGCTTTTTTTATCGATGCACCTTCTACCGATCGCTTGCGAAACCCACGCTCGACGTCCTCATAAGTTTATTTTGTGGAAATGTACACAGAAATATCCTCTCCTGTACTTGATGGTGACGTCCATGTGGCGGTGCTCCGGTCCTTGCAACACACCCTCCCTGAGAAACCCAGACACGGGAAATCCCATAGAAATGCCTTACACCTATGTCTATTTATTGAAGGCAAAATATGTCCTTTAGTATGAGTGCAAGGGATTCCTAAAGTCGTTGATTTTCCGCGACCTAAAGACATGGCAATCTGGAGGTCGAACACGTTTTAAACCAAAAGTATCAATGCAATTCCTATTATTTATTTTAGAATTGGACAGAAAAGAAAAAAAGCTCGAAATAAAAGCCAGCACAGCAAAATTTACCAATGGACAAAAGGTCAACGGCTAAGCTTGTCTTTTCGGAGAAAAATAACTGACACCCACAGTTTACCACTGAGGGTGTACTAACGCCAAAAAGCAATAGGAGTTCGCCAAGTTGCTGGGCAAGACTCTCTGAACTCATACGACCAGTTGCAATTTGAGCGTTATTTGAAAATAATAAGTCAACACCATACAGAAACCTGTTGTGTTCCTTAGCTAACATACGATATAGGACGGCGGGCTAAGGATTTACTGGGGTGCAAAGTTAGAGAAAGCTTTTTAGGCTGGGAAACATTGCCAGAAAAACGAGCGACCCCAGAAAAATTATTTCCACTGCAAACTGAAAGCGCCCAAAATGAAGACTAAAAACGCTGGGTAAGGTTTGTGGTTGTGTATAGTGCCCTAACTGTGGGTCCGTGAGGCCACGCTACACAGGTTGTGTTCGGTAATATTCGAAGCCAAAAAAGTGCGGTTCACCCCTTCGGCGTTCTGCTGTGCCTTGCAGCGTCTGCTTATAGCTACAGTGCGTGACCTATCTCATGAAATGCTGGCCGAAATTTTGGAATGCGTTTTCGATTAGGAAGGATTACTTGGTCGCGGCTGTGATACTGATTATCTTAAGGCATACTCTTATAACATTTTGGACTCGCCAGGATTTCGGCTTTTAAATGCACTTCTTTTCAATCTCCTGTAGAAAACGTGCTCGGTAAAAAATGACTACTTAAGCAGCATGCGTTTTTCCCATTGATTTTTGATGGTCTTGGAAATTCAAATATCTTTTATAGAAACCACAAACAAAAATAGACTTTCTTTTAGTCAATCAATAGAGAATCACGTCTTCTTTATATTTTATATTTAAGGAAAGAGTATAATTAGGTTTTACAAAAGTTGCCAATTATGAGACTTTTTAAGACCGCGAAATGTCCATTCACATAGCATCGTACCTGGCCGTTTACCACTGCTCCTCATGAAATGTACAACATGGTCCGCATCCATTGCAAAATTTCATGGACCCTGTATGATATCTATTTAATGACATAGAAAAATTTTGGATTTTCTTTACGCGGAACGCATGCACCTTGTAGAGTGTAATCACTAAGCGCTAATGCAACGAATGATCAGACTCCAAATTATTCGCAATTATAAAACTTTTTTAAAACCTAATTATACTCCTTTCTTAAGTATAAAATATAAAGAAGACGTGATTCTCTATTGATTGACTAAAAGAAAGCCTATTTTTGTTTGTGGTTTCTATAAAAGATATTTGAATTTCTAAGACCATCAAAAATCAATGGGAAAAACGCATGCTACTTAAGTAGTCATTTTTTACCGAGCACGTTCTCTACAGGAGATTGAAAAGAAGTGTATTTAAAAGCCGACATCCTGGCGAGTCCAAAATGTTATAAGAGTATGCCTTAAAAAAATCAGTATCACAACCGCGACCAAGTAATCCTTCCTTGTCGAAAACGCATTTCAAAATTTCAGCGAACATTTCATGAGATAAGTCACGCACTGTACAGTCTGTCTTCCTGGTCAGGGCCTGAGAACTGTTGGCGACAAACAAGCCAGAAATGACCATTTTGGGTCTTGATTCCTTCATTGGTAACGCCTCCCGATCACTGACTACCAGCAGCTGTGCGATCGTCTGTATGGACTCTATACTTGGAGCTCAAACGCAAACCAGAATTGTCCACTGCTGGTATGCAACCAGGTTAGATCGGTGGACTCCACTCCAACTTGACCTCTCTTTCCCTAATCATTTCCTCCGTCGCCCCTAAAGTTGAGAATGTAGTTTAAAAACGTTTCAATAACTTTAGTTCCCTCCATTGTTTGGGCCTAGTCAAACTAAAGCGGGGCCTCGTAGCCCAAGTGGCTAGAGCGTTGGCTAAAATAAAGCCTTCCCTTACTGCGTGGGTTCGAATCCCACCGAGGCGCCGAGTTTTTCCCAGTTTGGTCAATATGAATTAAAGCAAAAAACGTAAGCTGGAACTACTGAGCTATTTCGAGTCCGGATCTCTCAAGTTTGGTCTAACTTTTCCAGTCACTCAACTTTAATGGACATTTTTACTTGTCTCACATTTACTGTCCTTCATCAAAACGAGTTTATTTATTTCTGTTGTACGCTAAATGTCTCATTCAGCCCGAAAAACCACTTGGACCAGCTAATAAGTTTCAGCTGGCTTTACGGTTCCAGTGAGCTCTGATCCAAGACAGGCAGTGAAGTGATAACTAGTAAAATTTTAACAACAAATGTAGGGGATAATGGGATTAATATGTCCACTTCACCCGCTTGCATCCTGCTGGAGCTAGGGGCTCCAAGAAGAGCTGAACGTTACTCACATGTGAAAAGGCAATTGTCGAGTTCAGAGGGCATTTTAGACAGGAAAATTGTCTACACCACTAGCCAACTTTTGAGCAGTTCTAGCTGAAGTCATTTGACTACAGCGAAACTAATGCGGATTCCTGTGACGTTAAGGAAGTCGGTTAGAAACTCGATGGGAAAAGCGTTCAGTCCCCAGTAGGCCTCACATAAAAACTCCCACAACGTTTGACTCTGAAGCGGTAGCAACTTTAAGTTCTTAGCTCAATTTAACTCTCCAAGAACGGTCTCCTTTTATCCAATATTGGGTATAAAAATTAGTCTTTTAGGACCTGTGGGCTTTCAAATTCTGTCCTCATCCGAAGTTTCCCGTTTTATGGTGTTTTTGCGGTAACGGCGGTAGCTTTATAGCTACTTGCAAACTGACATGTAGCGGACTTGGATCCCCACTCAGGTGTGGGAGCCCACTCTGCTCCCCCTCCCTCAACCTCGTTTCTTAGTGGTTTCCCTCTAACAAACGATTCAAGTGCTCCCTTGAATACGTACGAATTCCTCTTTGCGGATTTATAAAGTTCACTTCAGAGGCCGAGGCAGATAACGAAATTGACTTTCTCGATGTCCTTCTGCACAGGCAAGAGGATGGGTCTATCCAGCGCAGGGTTTTCCGAAACAAAACCTGGACGGGACAATACGTTAGTTTCCACAGTTTTGTTCCCTAAACATCAAATGAAATTAAGTCCAGGGATTGGTGGCTAGAATGACACGCATCTGCTCACCTGAAGCTATTGAAGAAGAGCTCCAACAGCTGCGGATCACACTTCGGGAGAACGGATCCCCAGATAGATTTATCCTTCGAAATAGTGGAGAACGCATCACAAAGCCCACTGTTGCGACTGCGGCAAAGAAAGATTTATTCATAAAATAGCCTTTTGTAGGAGATGCAGGGAGCAAACTAGCCAGACGGCGCTTAACTACAGCTATCACGTGGGCATTCCCGGCGGTGGATTTACGCGTATGCTTAACAAACTCTTCCCTCCTACATTTGGGAGGTAAAGACAGACTATCGTTGGAGGCCACATCAATATCATACCAGAGACGGCGAAACGGATTCGAGGTTGCTGCCGGAATTAAGGGCACGTGGTGCAGAGGGGATATCTAGTTTGTCTAATAATATGTGGAAAGCTCTGATGAAGGGGTCTGGAGGACGATGTTATCACAATTTTGCTTGGAGGTGCGTACGGCAAAATAGGCCCATGCGATGACCGACTGACGTGTACGTGCCAACGAAACTTCATCACCAATTTCTTCCGGGTATGCTGAGAGAAGATTTTGGTGTTCCTCTTGAGCCCGTTACAATGCGTTTTGAGTCCACCAATCGCAGGATCAGTCGGCGTCTAAAAGAAAAGACGATACTGAGACTTTTTATCTCCCTCAAAAACTAATCACTAACTAGGAGTAAATCAGTCTATTAGAGACGTAAGGACTCAGACTGAATTTTGATATGAATATTTGGGCCGAAATCTTTCAGCCATAGGGGAATAGCCGCCTAATACTCATGAAATGCCAAAAGGCAGCCAGGAGTATATACATAGGTAGCAAGATATACTGGACTTGTCAGCAGAGGTGCTAACTAAAAGTCCAGACACGTGTTTAGCCGACATTTTGTCGCTGAATGACAGAGCTACGAGGAGTCCGGTTCATCAGTAAGTTCCCCAGCGTTCCCAGTGTACTCTTCTGGTAGACACTCCAGTTTTGAAAGTAAAAAGACGGTGGTCCACTGTTTGTAAAACGTTTTTCACCTGGGTAAGCCGACGCATAAGAAGTTGCGTCAGCACAAATCTCGTCTTTCTTCGTAGGATTAAAGGTCGTATACCACACCCTTCTGACGCGTTCTTCTTCTTACGTCCCCTACAGCCCCCCCCCCCCTGGGAACATAGGACATATCGCTGGTCTTTTACCATCTGAAGCACGGTCCTACTTTCACCGAAGATGGTGATCTGCACAAATGCACAAAAATTTCTTGTGAATGGCTTAAGACATTATTTTGGCCTAAATTCTCACTGGCATATTTGGTTCACACGCTTAAAAATTATGCGAAGAACGTTTGTTTTGAAAGGTTTGCGTCTGTCACCATTTTCTACTTATGTTGTTGACCGAAAAGCTGGTGTATATGCAGTCCCTTTCTGGCGTAGTGCGCTTCCTGTCTGCTTTTGACGAGCTAGGGAAGATTTGGCCTAAGATAAGGATTTCGGATACCGTAGACGTTAGAAACTTTTCAGTTCTGAGGAGGAACTGCCGGCATCATCTCAGCCGCCAAACTGACACGACGTTCGCACCCCCCGGCGCCGAACGCCTTCAGGCTCCGTACGTGAGCAGACAGGCTAATGCGCGATCCCTGTCTCGGTTGCTGACACTCACCAAGTGGCTTTCGTTCCTGTCACCGGCAGTTCGGAGAAACAGCAGCAGCAGCAGCAGCAGCAGCAGCAGCAGCAGCAGCAGCAGCAGCAGCAGCAGCAGCAGCAGCAGCAGCAGCAGCAGCAGCAGCAGCAGCAGCAGCAGCAGCAGCAGCAGCAGCAGCAGCAGCAGCAGCAGCAGCAGCAGCAGCAGCAGCAGCAGCACGTGAATGTCCCCTGCCCTGTACCTTTAAGACATCCGTCACGGCCTTGGAAAACATCCCCACTCGGCAGTAGAGGCGCTATTGCTGTTGGTGCTGTCTGTTTCCCTCATCGCTCGTTTGGGATTTTATCGTGGCAGAAGTTCCCTGTTGATTCTGTTGCCGACTGTAGTATGGTCCCACCAACGCCGTAAAGAAAGCAGTTCTTTGTGTCTCATATCGGCCTACAGTTTCATGCGTTTAACGTTTGGTCGATGCTCCGCGACGTTTGCTTTGGACCCTCGACGGCCATATTGATGAGTTTTTTTATGGCCGCTGACTTTGATGTCATATTTTTAGAGATGACTTCCTCCTAGTCAGTCAAAAGAATCGCTGATCCATCTGAAGTTTTATAAACCTCACAGCCCGTTGTCTAAGTCGATTCCCCGTTTTGCTTATTTCTGACTGTCACTATCCTTCCCTCTTCAGATAGCTCCATCATTTGGTCAGACCCTGTTTTTGCGTAGCGGACGTAAACTATGCGGTCACAACTTACACTGCCGCTAGGGGCCTTTCCCGCCGGCACGCTGTCTTGCTTCAGATGCTTTGAAGATTTTGAAGGCAGGTCTCAAGCATACAATTGGGTTCGGCATCGTTCGGTGGGTCTAAAGACTGTTGGACATCGTCCCTTTATAATGTCCCAAAGAAGATGTCGCTGAGTTAGCGATAAAGCAACTACTACTGAGTGCAGAAATCGGAGACCAGCCCTGACTAATATCCTTCTCAGCTCATTCAAGATCCCATTTATGCTTCACATCTAGCGATCATTCTCTAAGTTCGTTCTGCTTCGTTCTAACCAGCAAAGACCATCAAAGTCACTGATGTGCTCAAAACTGCAGTCACCACCCTCTTTGGGTTACCTACGTCCTCTCGAGCGCCAATCGACCTGAGGAATGCCGTCCAGACTTTCTAAAGTTGCAACGGGCAAGGACGCAGTATGCAACGCGAGGGAGCAAGATGACACCTCATCGTTTATCCGAATGTTTACTTACTATCGCGCTCCCCTTTCCAGCTTTCAACCCCACCCATGAAACTCGTATTATACGATGACCTGGCTTTTGTTCCCTGAGTGGGGTCGAATACCGTATCCCTGTCGTCGTAATAATCAAGTCCTGTGGTCAGGGTTTCGTTTTCGTCTGGATCAACGACCTAGCGGAAGAGAACTTTAACTCTAATGATCACGAATCCATCGTTGATAACTGTTCGAACGTCCTCACTCCCACGGCATTACCATAAGAGCCGGAAATTTGGGTAGAGATAATCAGGACATGTTTTCTTGGGTAGGGATAGAGTTAAATACGTTCCCGAGAATTGTTACAGCATCCCGAACCTCCCAATCACATCCATAATCAGTCTTCTACGTCGATTCTTGGGCATGTTGAGTTTAAATCATCGTTCTATCCCTCAGTTGCTCTCGTTTGGCGGCCGCCCGGCAGTTTTCTGTGTCGCTCTGGGATGACAGTGGTACCGATGACATTCGCTGGACAAAAAGCTGAAGCTGAAACCGCGCCATCCTTAAAGCCGAGGACACGCATATTCTTAGGCTGTATGGACCATCAAAAATGCATAAAAAGGCAATACCTCTGCGACCAATTCTGTGTTTGTTTACTTCCCCTCGACACAAACTAGCAGGGTGGCTTGTAGAGGAAGTAGAACTAATTCGACATCGATTTTCGACTTAAAAGATAGAAGGCAATTTCCATTTCATTGAACGCAATTGCGACGCCTCAGTATGCATCAAGTCAGACGCCGTCAAGACGTCACTCCTTATTGACTTCGTGGTCACGACACATGCGCAATGTTTCGACGACGGCCAGCTTCCACAGGTCCACAGTGAAGATTCAGTTCTCCTTCAGAGAGACGTCCCTCTACCCTCTGACACTAGCACTATGTCCTATGATCGTTCTGCTGGTTACGAGCAGACAAGGGGGTTAAGTCCCGCGCTACAAGGATACCCTGAAAGCCTCCCTGAAGCGCTTTTAGATTAACCGGGCAACCTCGGAAGAATTCGACCGGGACCGACCTACGTGGAGGAGAACATTGATGACAGGCGCTGCAATCTTCGAAGCCGAGTGCATCACCGACGTTAAAGCCAAACGCGAGACTCGCAAATCCCAACTGCCGCTGCCACACAACGCCCATGCCCAACCGACTCCAACGTGTCCACTATGTCAGCCGACATTGCGGGTGCTGAATGGACTTGTTTGACACCTCCGGACCAACTGCAGCACCCGGAATGCACCAACCGTCGTCTCTCCGTTCACCTCTCCCTAGCCTCCTACGCCGTCAACTATTTCTGACCGCTCTCCCGAACCGCCACTACCATCCTCCTTCTCCAATGACCCAACGTCTGCCGCTGTGTCTTCTGCCATGCCCATAAACACCACACACAATCCTGACACACCAACACCACCGCCTTCGATATCAGTGATGAGGACCTGGTCTACACCTGTCCTCATTGAGATCGCACCTTCACCTCACACATAGGCCTGGTCGGTCAATTACGAATCTATGGCGCAGAGACTGGCAAACCAATGCCTGGAGCACTAACCCATACCCCCCGCATCCGCCTCAACTGTTCACACTGCCATCGCAAATTACTGCACCGCATGGGTCTATTCGGCCACGTGCGTATCCACGATGGCGGAATTGATCGCAGCCCCGACACACCCAGAACATCCACCATAGCTAGCCCCACCCACACTCCACCGCATAGCATGCCCACCGCCACCAGTTCCCTCATCTCCAACACCTCGGCTGATACTGAATCCGCCGACTTCTCGTGTCCATACTGTCCCTGTACATTCACCTCACGCATCGGCCTGGTCGGTCACTTGCGAATCCATCGTACAGAGACTGACGAACCAGTGCCTGGAGCACAAACCTACACCCGCCGCATCCGCCTCCACTGTCAATATTGCACTCGCACATTTATCTACCGCATGGGTCTATTAGACTACATTCGGTCCACTAAAACTCGCGGTAGACAAGCGCCGGCTGCACCAAACCATCATATCCTCCCTCACCAACATCTCGCCGCACGTCAACATCACTCACCGCAACTGCCACCTACCACGTGATTGGGATGTGCGCGTCTCGGCTCCTCCTCCATGCGGCCTCCCTTCTGCATGTGCGATGGGAGTCTGAGACGAAGACGGTGCGTCCAGCGTCGTGGCTTGGAAGGCATTCGATCGACGCCCCAACTCAGTCCACGCAGTCTACTCAGTTGTGTGTATGTTTGTGTGGTGTGGCGGACTGGTAGGCTGAGAACCAGGCTGTCACGGTCCCTTTTAAAGCGATCTACGACACTCTCATGCATGTGAAAAGAGTGCTTGTGTGTGCGCCTTATGGGTAGTGCCTCTCAGTCGACGACCGTTTGGTTACCCAACCTTGAAGAGTGACGGCCCAGGTTAAATGCAGGGCCACGTGTCACCCTTCTAGGTCAAAAGATCAGAAAGCGTATGCTATGCCAGTATCAGCAAGTCATGGTCCTCGCAGCCTGGTATGCGCTGGCAGTTTCCTGACACCTGGTTCCCGCCGGTAGGCGCGCTTGCGCTCCCGCTGGGTATGTAGGCCGTGTGCTCGTCCTCGTCTTTCCGACTGCTTTTGGGGTGTTGTTATTGTTGTTGTTGTCGTTGTTGTTGTTGTTGGTGGTGGTGGTGGTGGTGGTGGTGGTTAAAAATCCTGTTCAAGTGTGTGTTGTGGAGAAGGGGGTGTGGCGGCACGCCTAGGTTCTGGTCTGGCCGTACCAACGGCCGTCGAGCGGTTCCATCTACAACCGAATACGACTTCGGCGACAGCCTGATTCTGCTAGGCGATCTGATCATTTCATCATAACCGCATTGTCCCTAGGTTCCACTCCTTTATCTTACACTGGTTTCTCTGCAGTCATGGTGATTTACGGAATCCACCTGCGACTGCCCATTTGATTGCTTTCCCCTCAAAATACACCAACGGTTTTGGCCCTAGCATCTGTGCAGATCGACACTACGTGCCACGCTAGATCTCCACACGACACTTCCCAGGGCATTCCGAGCCATTTTCCTCATTCTCTCGGCCTAAAAATCCCTCTTTGTCCAGCGTGACGCTGTCCGTCGGCCACTCCATCTGCTTTCCCCAAGGTAAGACGTTACGAAATTTTTCGCTGATCCGAGAATGGTTTTGTTATTACGCAGAACGGAAAAGTCGACGACGTTAGTACTGACCAAGTTAAAACGGCCTACATCCTGGTCGGTAAAAAGACAAAGCCCTCATAATATACTCGAGAGGTGGCTTTGCCCACCTACCACCTCTTCAACGCATACAACCCTTCCGCTATGTTTATTAACTGATTAAGGTTGGCCGACCAGCATACCAATCCAGTCACCCCTTTCGGCCTCTGGAGGACGTCGCCGCTGGCGTCCGACTGACAGGACTGACAGCGTTTTGTACGTTCAGAGTCATGACAACGCTCGATCTCCGTATTAGCCGCCGATTGGGGGCCTTGCCTGCCACCTCGGATTAGTCATCTCGAGGGCAGGCGTCTTGGTGTTAAGTTCAAAAGCAGGCAAACCTGCCCATGTGCATACACACAATCGAGGAGGGCATCCACGGGCCAGTGATTCACTCAACCAATCTCTCGTTGTGACAGTGATGCTAATTCTCGTCCGATACACGCACACATGACACATCTGAGATCACCCTGTATCCTGTCGGGCAGCTTCGTTTTGTCTCCTTAGAGGGTTGCTTACTCACGGCAACTTGCGTGGTGTACAGTATACACTAGCCCTTGTTTCCCTCTAGGGTGAGGCTGACTTATGTGGCACCGTAACAGGACACGGGAATAAGTACGCCCAGCCCAAGTAATAAAGGTGGGCCTGCGCATGATTCCTGAGAGGGCAAGTATTCCTGTGTGTCAACCCCAACAATAACCCTAATTTAAAAACTCAACCATTGCCCTAATCTGAGCTCTAAACCTAATCTGAATCTCAACTCTGCAGTTAACTCTAGCCCTTAACCTATGCCCAAAAGCGACCCTGACTTACTCTACCGTTAACTTTACATCTAACCTTAAACCCAATCCACTCAACCCCAGTTTCGCTGAAAGTTAGCTCAAAGCCACCCGTGCTGCAGGCGGTTCCGGTTCTCATGTCCTTTGAGGGGGTCATATGAGTATGCCTTACCCTCTTTGGTTTCTGCCATGTGACAGGATGAGGTTTTATCGGTTACAGCTCTAGTCAATCAAGTATCCTTGGGTGTCACAAAAACCCACACAGATATGCTCGGCTTATGAAGGCATCCACCTCTGTTGGTAAGGTTGACGAGCACGGAGTACAAAGGGGTCGGGAGTTTGTCAAGCTATTGTCGCATGATCCGCACATTCATCCAAACTAAATCCAGGAACGGGAGATGACGGACGCGGCAATTGACGGAGTGTGCGGAAGACACTGGGAGCACGCACGTATCTGACATTTGTTTGCTTTATTACTTCAACGAGGTACCAGAGCAGATTGCGCAGTCTGAAAGATGCGAATTGAGGGCGTGTAAACGGGAGGAAAAGAAGTAATCTCAAGTTGTTGGTTGCAGTCGGCCAGATTTGGTAAGACGGCGTGCGGGAGAAGAGCTTGACCCTAAATTAAACTTTAACCACAACCCCAACCCCTTGTCTCATTCCTAACCCTAAATTTAGTCACTCTCTTAAGTTTGGCGGTAAGCGTAGCCCTAGTGTATTACGTATACCCAAATCAAGTAAGTAGGTACGTTATAGAAATAAAAACAGGGGCTAACACTTTCAAGCATTGCCGAAAACGGGCTACACAGTTTAAATTTAACAGACTGGTCGCCGGCACTGTCAAGCCGAAGTTCAGTCTGGTTCTCCTGGTCAGTCATTAACTCCTGGATGAATTGAGAACATATTCGTGCAGAAACAGGCCGGTACTAAACGTAGAACCTTTACAGAGAAAGCAAACTTTGACATTTGGCGTGTGCACCTGTATGCAACTTCTGTTACAAGTATCACTTATGAGCATTGCTGGCTGAAAAGGGCATACATCAGCCCGAAACCCTTGCCATCTCTGCCTCAGATATGTTCAATGCAGCAATGCTATTGCTTCGGCCGGAGCGCAGTTTTCCTATTCGTGATCCCTATCGGAAAACCCCAGTCTATATTATCTGATGATTTGAAGAGATCCGTTAGGCCCTTATAGTGTGTGCGTGAAGAAACTCCCGACGGGATTGTAATTGCCTTCTGAGACCAGTAACAGCGCCTAAATTTATTGTCCCCCCAACCGCCCCGTTATTATTCTGGAATATCCATTTATTTCGTCCTTTCATTATCTGGGCCTCTTGTTTTGTTGCTGTAGGGCCTGAAGCGATTTCCGACTGTAAAGGTGCTCGGAAGTTCAGTCGATTCGCCTTGGATTTCTATAAAAGCAACTGGAAAGTGGAGCACCAACATATTTCATCGACTGGTCGACCATTTTCGGCGCAAGTAAAAGAGGGCTTGAGAATTTGGCGGCCGAGGCAGTGTTAATCAATCAACTCTCTCTTTACGTCCTTTGAGTAGACACCTTAACTTGACTGTCCGTATTGTGTTGATGGAATATACGTCGCTTCTCTTTAGAAAACATAGCTTGATTCGTTTGCGCGTTATGTTCTTCATTACTGTTCGCCTCAGTCGAACTGATTCGTTTAGTATCACGTCCCTGGCATTGCGGTGAACGCACTGGAGCGGATATTCGTCTCTCCGTCTTATTCGATAGTAATTTACTTCAAGAATCTTTATTCCCCAAAGCAATTATGAGGATGTGTATATGTCCGTCACAGGAGCCAGTAACTTTGCCGCAAAAACGTGAAGGTTGCCTGGGACCAGACTTTAATCACTAAGGCCTCTTCCTGGATATGCTGTAGCTCACTTGGCCGATCCCCTTCAGCCTAGCCCCAATCGTCCATTTTGAAGATCTTACTAAAAATGACCAAATTAAAAGAACCCCAATCAAAGAGCCGGCTAGAAGAGAAAAAAACGTCATTAGATGAATTTGATGAGTAAACACTTGCCGTTTCCCCTCTAGCAGCATCCATGTTTTGAGACTCGCTGTTCTCACCCAGTCGCGTCCTCTGCGGGAAGACAAAACGTACTTTGTTTACCTTCTATGCAGAGGAGGGCTGAAGGCATTTTAACTGAACGCTGGAAACTGGCATACCGACATGATGCGGCACAAAATGTATGCATACGTTAAATATTTAAAAGGCCGGCCTTTTGAAATACATTCATTGCAAAAGTGCCATAAAATCTACAGACCTTGCTCAATTTACTTTGGTAGTGTCTGCTTCCTAACTGCTGTCCGTTCTAATCTAGGCACTGCCGATAATGACGGGTAATAAAATCACAAACACCAAGGAAGATTCTGTTCGGAATTTGAATACGTCCGTTTTCAATAGTCATCCTTATAGGAAATACGTGTAAAGGCCAACTCCACAGCCTGCTTCGAGACTGGTATCTGTTCTACAGCATATGACAGAAAACAAAGGCCTCCCGTGTCTCGATGGAGGGGGGGATATGGACAAGCAAAGTTTCATACAGAAGAGAAAAAAGGTCCGAGAACCACTATTATGGAGCGTTTTCTTTGTTAATTTTCATTTGCAAAAATAATAATCAGGCAATAAAATATATGTGAGGATCCAGTGAACGGAGAAAATTCTGATGTTCTGATGTAGAGATTATACTAAACTTCTTTGTGTCAATACACTGGATTCCAGAGTGTCTTCTTAAGGAAGGGAAGGTAACTGTTTTCCCTTTTTAAGTCGGTTAACGTTGATAAATCTAGTTAACAAGATTACGACTGTTTCGTTATATTAAATAGAGGACTCTTTGCCATCGAATTTCATCATCAAACGAGAAATAATTTCTTCAAGTCTCTGATGTCACTGTGGCAATCTCATGCCAGACTATCTAGCTCCAGCTTGTATCGTCCGACTATTCGTTTTCTTTGAACGTGGACTGCGATGACATGCATGCATGCCAAGATACCGTATGGCGTCCTGTACTGGGCCGGTATGTTGAAAGGCCGCATAGAGCTTTCCAAAACCTTATTTTAGGGAACACAGAATAGGCAAAAACTCAGTCATTTCACGGTTTAGAGGGCGCGAGAAGATGATACTGGCGTGTTATGAGTCCAAAAGTTGTTCACTAACTAGGTTTAGATTTATTCAAATAAACTAAGACGCTTTATTTGCCAACGGGATTCAGAGGCAATATTTGCATCTAGTAATCCATATGTGCTTTAGAAGCAAATTAAAATACTTGCACTTTTTCCAAGAATTTGTGGGACCATGCCCTACCTTCCTTTTACACAAAACAAACTTACCAATTAGAAGTGGAAGGGCTGTGGAAACCTTAGGTTGTGATCAATCCCAATAAAGAGACAAACAATCGTGAGGAAGGAGACATGATCGCTGGGACAAGAGCTTGATTAGCCTGACAATTCCAACAAAAACAGTCTTCACTCAAATTAACCATGACAAGTTAATTATTATGACACAGGCTGAAGTTAAATTCAAGCCGTCATTGCCTTTAAAGCGTGTCGGGATAATACGGCAACTGTTAATTCTGTCTGGGTAGGCTGTATAAAATTCGTATCCTCTTTTCGACAACTCATCATATCGAAATTGATAGTTTTCGAGTTTTTTTGGAAATTTACCAAGTTTCAAACTCTCCGTGGATTATTTTGACGAATTTGGCAATAGCTAGGATAATGACTGAGTTCAGGAGCGCGCTTGTAATAGCTGAACGCAGCCCTACCTGTAGATTGTAGTATCTGAATATAATCTCGTTTCCTATGCAAGCTGAGACCGAATGAAGTGATAAAAAGTGCGGGAACCAGGATCAGTGGGCGTCATGTTTGTCATCCCAACGAAAACGAAAAGTGTAAAGATACTGAAAAATAATCATAGGAAATCGAAATACAAAGTGCTATGAATTCCAAGAGAAGGTTCCTTACCAATAAGATATGGGACATTCGTCAAAAGTTCGACCGTCAGTTTCGGCGATGTCCACCGTGTGTTCCACAGCGGAGCGAGAGCAGGAACGGTGACCTGCGCGTTGATTAGTCTAGAGTGATAGTGGACTTGCACAGAATCTACTGCACTCTCTCCGCCTCCCCTACTAGGGCTCGGTATCGAGGCAGAGTCAGCAAGACCGGAGGCGGAAGAGGGCGCAGGTGGCTGGCACAGCGTAAACCCGCATGCGATCACACCACCACACCTCTTGGTCCACAAAAAACACAGGATCAGGATTTTAACCAACAAAAGTATGGAGGAGAATCGGAGCCCAAATGGCGCGTTGTGGGCCTGGCGCTGGGCCTGCTGCCATACCCCGAATGTTGGCATTTGTTATGAGTGCACTTTGCCGATAACGCCTGACAGAATCCGATGCAGCCACCAGTGTTGGTCCAGCGCATCTACCGAGTGACCCGTTTTTGGGGGCAAATATGGGACCCAGTCCCAT
This sequence comes from Spirometra erinaceieuropaei, assembly GCA_902702965.1. NCBI lineage: Eukaryota > Metazoa > Platyhelminthes > Cestoda > Diphyllobothriidea > Diphyllobothriidae > Spirometra > Spirometra erinaceieuropaei. Next base: position 94,639 of record CACRXP010000769.1, read on the forward strand.
CAAGCACTCTGACTATACTGGTCTTCTTACAGACTTTGTATACTTGGAATGCTCTGGTCCAGCTGTAGCCAAAAAACAGACACAACATCCCTTGCGTGACAAATATATTTTCTGTAGATTGTCGTCAGAAATATTAAATTTCATATAGCGGTGACATTCAGGACGAAATGCGGGCGCTGACGCATTGTCTTTAAGATCCGAGTGGCTATTTAAGTGGGCGGTCGAATACAACCAAACGACAAATGATCTAGCAAAATTACCAAAGGAGAGTGAAATGACCATCTTGGACTTGGTCGCCTTCATCAGTCAGCCCCACTTTTGGCCGGATCGCAAAAGCGCATAATTGAACTCGATTTATTGCCCTCAAACGTTGTCAACGCTAGGGTCCAGGGGCCTCCTGATCTCTTTCTGCGTCTTATCTATCCCAGTTCTGTTATAGGCCAGTCTGCAAGAGCACAGATATTTCTAGTGAAAAGTCAGCCGGAATTTGTGTATTTTGTGCATGAGGAGTACTCTTGACCTTCTCATTTAAGATCCACACATTGGAGACCCAGCACCTGTAGTCGTTTTTGAGAAATTGAAATTCAGAGAATTCAGAAAAGCGGCACAGCTGAGCTTACTAAATGTTCGTGAATGGCCTTGTATACGTTTCCCGCTGGACACCTGTCGAACACATCTGAGGGAGCTTTTGATAATCCTAGTGAAATTTCATGACAGCCCGAGATCACAAATATCAGCATCTGTGTGCACTCGATCCTCATTTTGATTTCTGTTTCTAGTCCTAAATTGTATGTAAAATTATTTGCCGCAATTCTGCGACCGGGTCTTCATCTCAGCATGCAGTGCCTTTATAGTACTTTTGGGGTAATATAAATCCCAGTCAACACCTTACCCGAAGCCACACCAACGTGTCCAGTAAAATATCCAGTAGGTTTCCGTTTTGACTTTCATAAACTAGCACAACGGCTTTAGTGCTCAATGTACTGATTTCAGGAAATTCTATAACAAAGTTCCATTGGAGGGACTCGAGTGTTTAGCAGTTTTGTCCACACTTTTGGGTAGTCTGACTGACTGGCCGTCATGGCGGCGTGTACTAATAGTATCACTTCAAAGCATGCAATTTACGTTAACAAAATGCGGCGCCAGTCTGAATTAGTTGATTTGATTCAGGCCGTCATTTTCAGAATACTATGGAACAGCACTTCAGAAGTCAGTATGAAGTCGCCTTGATTACCGGGCGCTAGGATCCGGCTAAAACTGAAGTCGCTTACAAAATAAAAATATGGCAGCGGTAGGGTTAAGGAACCCACTTCGCTGTTGATAGACTGTGGGTCCTGTAATACGGGGTTTTACTTTGGCATTCATTTGCAGGCCGCTACAGAAATTACACTGCCAACAACAGTTACTTCCCATAAACTCAAAACATTACTCGCACTCCGTTATTTTTTTGAAAATTACCTTTTGTTTATTTTTTAACTGACGCACTTACTTTCGTTTCTATCTGAAAGCGTATGATAAGACTTTCGGCAAAGTCCAAACGCTTTCTGTGTTTTCGTGCTTTCCGTCAACTTATTGCCTGGCATCCTGCTCCACCCGTAAAACCCCAATTACCAGCATTCCCATATGACACGACCCACAGCCTACTGACAGTTGGGTAGGGACCTTCACCCTACCGTTTCCAAAAATGTTATATACGCACCAAAGACGTTTGACACGGAGGAATTTTCAGGCTCAGTCGCACGACGGTACTTACGATGCAAAACTGAGTAGTCACATTAAGTCACAGGAATTTAAATTTATAAGATTTTATTGAAAAATAAAAGCATTCGGGGAGATTTGGAGAAAGATGGATTTCTTAGCAGAAGTGCTTGGAAATAAAGGTTCTGATAAGGTTATAGGAGGTACGGTAGATGCGCTATCTTGTAAAATGTTAACCGAAATTCCAAAATGTATCTTCGATTAGGAAAGATTAAGTAACTAAGCTCGCAAAACCAACTGTACTGCAGCATAATCATAAAATACTTCGATCCCGTCAGGATGTCAACTTTTAAATGAGCTATATTCCAATAGCTTAAAAACTGCACGATGCAAAAATCGACTGCTGGAGTAGTATGTATTCTTTCTAGTGATTTTCGATGTCTCTATAAATTCAAGTATATTTTATGTAAAACATATAAAAGACATTTTTTCTCGTGCTCGTTACGTGACAAATTACGTCTTTCTTAAGCTGTTCACTTGAAAAACGTACATTTTTGTTTTAAAAATCTTCTTAATTCCCGAATAATTTTTAACTCGGCCTTCCGTTGCACTTCTATCCAGAGTGTTCCAACTACAAGCTGCATACTTTTCCTGTAAGGGAAATCACTTATGTGCGCATGCTATTAAGGAGACGTCATACACGGCTCATGAAATTTAATGGTGGGTGTCAATTATGTTGTATGCTTTACAAGCAGAATTAATAAATGAAGGGATGAGGTGTTTGATTGGTAGATATTTCACTGTCTAAAAACATCTCATATGTAAGAACTTTTTAAAAACGAAAAATATCCTTTCTCAAAATATACAATTTAAAAAAGACGTGATTTGTCACCAAATGAGCACGAGAAAAAAATGTCTTTTATATGTTTTACATAAAATATACTTGAATTTATAGAGACATCGAAAATCACTAGAAAGAATACATACTACTCCAGCAGTCGATTTTTGCATAGTGCAGTTTTTAAGCTATTGGAATATAGCTCATTTAAAAGTTGACATCCTGACGGGACCGAAGTTTCTTATGATTATGCTGCAGTATAGTTGGTTTTGCGAGCTTAGTTACTTAATCTTTCCTAGTCAAAAATACATTTCGGAATTTCGGTTAACATTTCATGAGATGGCACGTTCACTGTAAGCGTCTTCGTCTCCTCCAGTCAGTTTCTAAGAATTGCTATTCCACTTGACTGATCTTAAGCCTCTACGGTGGGCTTTATCCCCAAGGCGTAACCAATTTCTAGCAAGCATTGTTCGGCGTCTATAACCTAGAAATTCGCTTATTTCGGAATACATTGAACAAAAATAAATAAAAACCTCAAAATAATTAAAGAATCATGAGGCATCTAGCCAGCTTCACTGGCTTGCCAATTCGCTGAGGCAAATGAAAAAAACAGGTGTTTAGTATTGGGTTGGAAACTCTGTCACGCATTAAGCTGATAAAATTTATTCCTCTGGGCATGGGTTATGTCAGCGGCAGCGAGACAATGAGCACTGTTTTAAAAAGTTCTCCTGTGGCCCAATATTTGTGAGTTCACTTACAAAACACATTACCTGGTCCTTGTTTATTGTTGCCTTTTATGAGCACCATGAGAACTGTTTTGACAGGCAGGGACGAAATGCGTAAATTCAAGTTTGAGGATATCTATAGCACTGAGTCTGGAAACACTAAAATCATATGAGAACGTCATACGGTGTTTCGAATATGCCAGAGTTACTACGATTTCTAAGGCTAGAATGCACACCCATTCAAGTTTTATACTCAAATAACATGCAATTCTACACGAAACGGACATAATAAATAAATTGTTTGCATATTTTTCAGGGAGTATGCTTGAAGTTATACGATTGCAGAAAAGTAAGTGAAAATACTCACTACATAAGTACTTATGCCCACACAAATGTACCATGCCAAAAAGCCAGTGTGATGGGTTTTTAAATTAGTTTGGAATAATTGTCAGTGTTAGTTAGTATCGCAACACCATTTGCGTATTTTGCGCTAGTTGAGGATATACGCGGCTATTTCGGCCATTGGTCCATGGGTTTTGGCGCGTACTCCATGCAAGCTAAGTAAAATGCCTACTAGGTAGTTCTGATTTTTCTACTTCATTCGTTAACTGCAGCGAGAAAGCAAAAGGATGGCTTGCTTAATGCCTGCTTCACGGTTGACTGGAGCTCACTATGGAAACTTGTGTTTTAAGGTATAAAGGTCAAGATCATTTTGCGTGTATTTATGCGACCGCGTTTCGCAACGCTAACCCTTCAGCATTGTCTGTGAGACGTCAGAAAGCAGCTTATCAACTGTAAATATCGTCCACGTTTGACATCAATTACCGTATCTTCCGATGTCGTGCTGGGATGTGGAGGCATGCCAGGGTTAGGCGCCATCGCTGTCAGGAGATTTAAATGCCTTCCTCTCAGGTTAGTATCCACAAAATCCCCAGCATTTGCTGTCTCCGCGGGTGAAGGCTTTCCTTACCATGAGCGAGTATCGCTTATGCCGTACGTGATGGCGTTGACGGCCATCTTCGTTGGCATCTCAGCTCCCATCAGTGCGTCTGTCCTGGCAATCGCGTGCACCAGACAACAGTGGTGGAGCATCGCGTGCAAAGCATTGGATTTAGTGCAATTCAGTGGAGAGCTGCGCCCTAAATTTCCTGTCAGAGTGAGTGGGGAGGCCGGGAGGGGCAAAAGCACACGGACGGGACAAATTCTCTGAGAAATTACTTCGTCGATGACACCGGGAAGATAGGTTACCCCGGAATGACGGACCCTACGTGAGAGCTCAGGCACATACCGCAAGCGTGTCAACGGGTAGCGGATAGTGAAACAGCCTTCCGCGATGGCTAGTTGGAAAATAAGCAAGCTTACAGGCTTGCTGAATAAGCAGTCTCCAGCCATGTGGAAGTAATAACTTCATCCGTGGTTGGACGTCTAGTTAACAAATACGTTTCTTACAGAGTTCGATTACTAGTACCATCCCAACTTTTCTAGCACAAAAAAATGCTGAATTATGCTCTAACAGTCTTACGCTATTTTTGAATCACATTTTTAATATTTGTTGTCCCCGTGAAACTGTTATGGTCAGGCCTGACAGAATCTCCTCACCATACCCCAAACACTTGAGACGTCGCAAAGAAGCCTTCTACAAACTAGGTCAGCGTGACAAGGTGAAGGATATCAATGTTTTAATAAAGAACGAAATTGCCAGACTTAACGGTTTGTTCGTTAGTCAACTTTTTTCTACTTCATCCACCCCCTCCTCTCCTCTTCCTTCTGCTGAATTGTGGAGAAACCTCAAGCGTCTCACTGGTCAACGTAATATGCTTGAACCCATTGATGTATATTTAAACTCTTTAAATCGAAAATTTATCTGTACTTCTAACGACTCCCATTCTCGCCCAAACGAAATTTACCTACCACCATGCGACTTTACTCCTGTGACTGTGACAGCAGTGGAACAACATCTCAAAAAGGTTCGCGGGTCAACGGCGGCTGTGCCGGACGGTGTCTCTCCTTTTCTCCTTAAGTCTTGCTGTTCGCAGATAGCTCCCGTCTTGACCCACCTTATTAATCTATCCTTCATAGAGTCCAAGATTCCTGACGCCTGGCGTACAGTAAGAATTAATCCAATCCCTAAAAAATCTTTTACTTTTGCTCCTAAATCTTTCCGTCCTATTGCCTGCTCTTCTGTACTCCTGAAACTTACTGAACGAGTTGCATTAGATTCCCTTAAGTACTCCTCCGTCAATTTTTCTGATCCTCTACAATTTGCATACAAGGCAAAGCGTAGCACCTTGGATGCCGTTGCTTTAGTTGTCCACTCAGCTTTAAGAGACTTAGACAAGGGATACCGTGCATATGCATGTGCTTTTCTCGACTACTCATCCGCCTTCAACACTATTCCGCGCCAACTCCTACTGAACAAAGCAGCTGCGTGTGACGCTCCGAACTGGGTTGTTTCTTGGCTTAGAGATTATTTTTCCTTCCGCACACAGTTTGTCCAGTCGGGAAAGATAAAATCTTCTATTCTTCCAAATAATTGTGGAGTTCTACAAAGTTCCATCTTATCCCCTCATCTTTTCTCTCTATATACTGATGATCCGAGATCGCCAAACGCTTGCCTGTAGGTTAAGTATGCCGATGACATGGTTGTAGGCCACCCACTCAAATACCTGGCTCACCTACAGTCTTTAAAGGATGGCTTAGATCACGTCTCCGCATGGTCGTCGAATAATGGACTCCTACTCAACAATCAGAAATCAGTACAGTGTGTGTTTCGATTGCTACCCTCTCCCATTCCTGAACCTTTGGATATTCTTCCCAATGAGGTATCCTCTTTCCGGTACCTAGGTGTTACTTTATCCTCAAATCTCTCTTTCTATCTTCATATGGAAACCCTTTTAACAAAAATTCAAAAACTTGTTTATCACATTCGTCGTCTACGTTCATATCACACACCCCAGTCCTTAATCTGGCTATTCATAGATGGCTGTATTCTTCCACTTATTCTTTATTGTTCTCCAGTTATTTTTCCAGCTTCACTTAAAAAAGATCCAATTATTTTTAAACGTGTCATTCGAATGCTCGCCTCTGCTGCTGGTGTTTCCCATCATATTTTAGTTGATATCATCGTGCAGCGACACTTCAATACGGTGGAGCAATTTGCTGACCGAATTCTGAATGACACCGTCCATCCCCTTCATAATGAGTTAATGGCTGCGAAATCCTTATGCCCCATGCGTCGATGCTTCCGCCACATCCCTTGTCTCACTTCGGCTTATCAGAATTCCATACTGCCATTTCTAGCCCGGTATCTCACCTGCAAAGATGCTGAAAAACAAAAGCTAAAACTCGATCTTGCACCTTAAAGTCCTTTTTTCTTCATATATAATTATGTCCACCTGTCCAATACCTGTTAATCTCTATGGTAATCACTGTGTACTGGAGAACCGTTTTTGCTGAAAGTTTTGAATGTTATTTTCAAAACAAAGCATTCCTCTCTCTCTCTCTAAAATGTCCGAGACCACAACGTAGCTAATGTTGTCTGATATCAGATAGGGTTTCTCTCGTCGTTCAGCACAATCCCGGAACTTTAAACTGGCTCGTCGGAGGGGCGGGTGGAGACGTCCACCTTTGCACAATCTCACCCAACGGGACGCCTGTCCATCACACCACGACTTAATCTCGTGTTCCGTGACTGGAGGGCTGTGAGCGGTGTCGTCTGGTTTGATTTACCGATAGCCAGTTATGCCGGAAAAGGAAATTAACTGCCCCCAAAACAACAACTTTGCTGATAGCCAACTTATCTGCTTCCGTGAGATGTTAGAAGACCCTTCGACAGAGGTGTCAGTCTCTAGAACTAGTGCATGGAGGGGAGAAGATAAAAGAACCGTTCGTGTTTGCTTTGATAACTGAAGGGCAAAAGCGGTTAATACTAGGTACTGATAGACTCATACGATACTCATGGGCACTTACAGTTTTGATGCTGTTAAAGTTGCTGCGTCTGCATTTATAACTATGGTTGACGCCAAGGCACTGTAACTCGAGTAGTTTTCGACTGTTATCTGGCGGAACCTCGGGTTTTTAAAGGATTCCAGACATACTAAAAGCCGACGTATTCATTGCTTATGCTGGATATGCTTCGACATTCGTGAACATTTCATGATTATTGCGCGCCTATATAGAAGTTAAATAATGCGGCAACTAGACGACTGGATGCATAAACGAAGGTTATTTACGTTTGAATTTGAGAATGAACTTCAGATTCAGTTTGGGATTTCATTTGTGGGCTGATCTCCACGAGCATCCGCCATTACAGGGTCCATTTCTCTTTTCTAGACAGTTTCTTATCTTCATACGTGGAACAGGGTCTCCTGCCG
>CACRXP010000769.1:102556-123441 GCA_902702965.1 Spirometra erinaceieuropaei
GTCAAGTCATAGTTAAGAAAACTGCAGGCGGAAGAGAGTGCAGGTAGCTGGCATAGTCGGGGCCGCATCTAGGTGTACCACCTCACTCCCTGGTCCGTAGCAATCATTTGACCAGGATTTTAACCAACAGCAGCACCACAACGGGTCGGAAAGACGAGGACGACTAGACAGACATGCACCTGGCCTGTATACCCATCGGGAGCGCAGGCGCATCTACCGGCGGGGGACCAGGTGCCAGAGAACTGCCAGCGCACAGCAGGCTGTGAGGACCATGGTCTGCTGATCGTGGCATATCAGGTGCTTAAATTACTTAATCCAAGGGAATATAGGAGGGCTCATGCTGCATAGCTGTGTGCTAAATGCCTAAATCAATGTGAGACGGTCTACAGGTGCTTACATACAGTAGATGTGCTAACTCACGAAATGTCAACCAAAATTGCGAAATGCGTTCTCGTTTCGAAAAGATAAATTAAGTAGTGTTGTAAAACTAATCATGATGTAGCATACATCTATAATGATCCAGTTACCTCAGGGTGTCGGCTTTCGAAAAAACTTATTTTCGGCTGCATGCAAGATCTATACTCTGCAAAATATGACTACTTATGTAGCATGCAATTTTCTCATTTATTTTCGAAGCCCTTGAAAATTAAATTATATTTCATGAAAAACATGCATAAAAATAGTCATTCTTTTACTTATTCGGTAGAAAATCACGTCTTCTTCCAATTTCATACTCAAAAGAAGAGTATCATTTGGTTTTAAAAAAAGTTTCTAATTGTAAGTTTTTTAATACCGTTAAATGGCCGTTCATGAAACGTCATGTATCTGCATTTACAAATGTGGCTTGTAAAGTTAACAATATTGCTCAAATCCACTGCTTAATTTTCTGAACCTCATATGGTCTCCTCTTAACACCGTAGAGAAATGCATGGTTTTCCGTACACAGAAAATATACAGGTTGTAGTTTTGGAACCCTGAATGCAAGTGTAACAGCAGGTCGGGTTCAAAATTATTCGGAAATTAGATAAGTTTTTTAGAACCGAATTATATTCTTCTTTTAAGTATGAAATTGGAAGAAGACGTGATTTTCTACCGAATAAGTAAAAGAATGAATGCTTTTTATACATGTTTTCCATGAAATATGATTGAATTTTCAAGGGCATCGAAAATAAATGAGAAAATTGCATACTACATAATTAGTCAATTTTGAAGAGTATAGATCTTGCATGCAGCCGAAAATAAGTTCTCTCGAAAGCCGACACCCTGAGGTAACTGGATCATTATAGATTTATGCTGCATCATGATTAGTTTTACAACACTACTTAATTTATCTTTTCGAAACGAGAAGGCATTTCTAAATTTTGGTTGACATTTCATGAGTAGCACATCTACTGTATATAAAAAATAATCGCAAAAACATGCTTTTTACCTCGAGGATTTTCGCTCGAGTTTCTGAAACGCAACCCCCGCAAACGAGGAGGGATCGCTGAATACACTAGAAAGCAGATGCGGACCTTAGGGACACATTAATCAGCCTAGTTCTCGCAAGTGCGTTATGCAACGGCACATAATCGACAAAACACACGTCTGGGCATTTAGCTAGCATCTGAACTCTTGGTATGGCGAATCATTCAGTATGGGTGTACTATCAACTGCCTGTTGGCAGCTTGTGAGTATTACGCCGTTATTCCACAGTTTCAAATGGATTGCAACTCGAAAGTTGAGGTCGAACCTAGAAAGGTTTGTTTTGGCGGCTTTACTCCAATTTCGCGCATCAATAGCAGAGGAAATTTAAAGAGGCAACACCCACATCCTACTGAGTCGATGTCTTCATTGCGTTTTTAGGAACAACGTCTTACGAAGTTATAAGGGGTAGTCATAATGTGGACATCAGTGTATGAGGAAAGGTACTTTGCGATGAAATTTTGACAGATGAAAAGCGTAGACTCAAGCATGCCTGCATAGAGGAAACAGACAATTCGATGCAGTAACCATACCAGTGCGGTTCTGCTGACTGGGGAGAGAAAACAGATGTTACGGCAAAAGAAGCTCCTACTGTCTGGCATATTGGTGTGCCATTAATCAACCGGTGAGGTAGCAGATCCTAGGCGCATAGAGTGTCAAAGGGGAAGGAGGCAAATGTGATACAAACGCAAAGGGGAGCGATGCGATGAGGACATTAATTGCGTTGCGGAGACCGACTGTTTTCCAGCTCCCCTCCCTTTCCCGATTGCCTCGGATGAAATGTCGTGGCAGGTGGTAAGATAGCTGTCGTCGTCGTCTTCGTCAACCTTTTCCCATTCCCTGTCGCAAGGTCTGGACGGTTTACTGAGGGAATCAAACGGGTTCGGTGTAACCAGCAGCCTTTAATCAGAAAGCCGCGAGCTCAATGACACTTCTTTTGCATTTCAAGTACGCGGGACCAGCATCTTGTAATGTATGAACAGAAGGATCATCTGCTGCCGGAAATGTGTTCTAATAAATTCCCGTTCCAAATATCTATGATCCGATAGGGCAAATGTTGGTGCGGTTACGTTTAATGTGCCTTTTCATATTGTGTGAATTAACCTTCAGGTTAACCATCTGGCCTCCCTGAGGAACCAATGAAAAAAGGAATAACAGCTGTGGCAGCCGTAACTGCAAAACCATACCTAGATGGCAATGAAATGCGTAGACCTAGTGTCAACCCCTTGCTGCACAGAAACGAACGTCATTGGCTTAACGCTTAAACACTCACAAGACTGATTTAGACGTTCTATCAGCAAGTCGTAGGTTCGTCGCATTATCGTTTCCGTCGGCAGTGTTGATTAGTCTGTAAGGGACATGTCCTTGGTTTGACTGCACCACAGAGCATACTGGCTCCAGGACAAAAGGAAAAAAATCTGTTTCTCATGCAGCCGCTTCGTCAGTCATACCTGTGTAAAGTGGACTTTAAAAAGATGGAAAGCAAATTTAACGTGCATTTTGGTGCTTCACTACCGATACTCCTATAAATCCATTCTCACTTTTTCGAAAGGATATACACGGGATTCATTCCTTGTACCCAGTCTCGATAGGGATGCATCCTTGTCGTGCCCTTGCTTGGGGAAACGAATTATTTCAATTTTAAAACTTTTAACAATGCCTTTATAATTTAGAACTACCCAGTGTTTTCGATTGATCGGTTTCACCATTTTCTTTGATGCCAATTCACGTAATAATATGTGAAATGAAATTTCTTCAGTAACGATAACGGCGATGAGCATGGGAACCGACATTTCTAACCGAAATGCAGGAGCTTAGCAACTGCATAGTGTAATACCTGCCAGTTGAACCGTGATACACTCGGGAGCGGCCTAGCAACAATATCCTATAAATACTGCAACACTTGAACAATCCAATACCTTCAGCTAACTCTGTCGCTGATAATAGATTAGAGCGAGAATCCGAAACGTCCGGCCAACGAAGCTCTTGTTAATAGAAGCGAAGAGACGAGTCCCAGGAAGCAGTCTTGAAGAAGAAGAAGAAGAAGACACTATGGCCGGGACAAGGGCTTTATTAGCCTGATGTTTCGGATTCCTGCTCGAATCCATCCTCAGAGACATAAGCAGATAAGGGTGGTTTATGCACATGCGGCTGCAGTATTTATAGGATGCAGTAGCCATGCTACCGCATACCTATGAATATTCACGGCTCCCTCCCCTTCATCAGGGATCGTTGCATTCGCGTCGTTAATTGTTGCAATTTCATCACGTGCGTTGGATGTTGGTGTGATGATTGCTCGACCATCTGACGCGCTGACCCGGGTTTTGGGAAGGGTGTTCACCAGTGCGCTCCCCGCGTGGCCAATTACTCCGCCTAGACGAAGTCTCAGCACGCTGTATTGAATGGGAAGATCATTGCACTTGTTAACTGATTGGGGACCAGTAAACCATGACTCAAGCAGCTCCCGGCTCACGCGGTAGTCCCCTCTTGCGAGAATTTCGGCCTCGTCAAATTTTAATGTGTGGCCGGAACCCGTCGAATGAGCCGCAACTCTTGTTCCAGCGATCGTGTCTCCTCTGAGACTACTTCCTGGAACTCGCCTTTTCGCTTCTATTAGCAAATCTGGATCATGCCTAGTTCGTCTGGTGAAAATTTTAGACCTATACCGATATTAATTTGGCCACCCTCGTACATACCATATAAACATTTCGGACTGATTTTTCTCATTTATTCATTAGACTTCCATACAGTACTGGGGACAGGGCTGTCTTCGATTTCTTACCGAGACCCACACATTGTTCGTTCTCCATTAATTACAGGCGCCTACAGTTAGCGGCCAATGCTCATTGAGGAGCACGGGATGATTATCTCCTCACAGCGCGAGGAAGGGCTGTGTGGCGCCGTTCTTCTAGCTTCTCCATCTTGTCTCTTCTTAGAATCACAAAGGGATAAGACCTCCTTACTTATTAATTCGTATTTCCGGGTGGGCTGTAACCTGCCGTATACATCGACCACCCTGCCTAGAATGTTCCATCTGGTGTGTACAGAAGATGGGGGTGAAAAGGGGACCTACGCTGTGTACCTTGAATTGCACAGATGAAGCCATATGCAACAGACTTTTTGTCTGCGCAGGGGCGCGTACTAATGCGGCTTGATATGCTGCACGCGCGTGCGTCTCAGTGCCTCGGCGTCTGCCAGTGCGTAGGTGCACGGATTGACGGACAAGCTGTACTGTGCGTGATGGATGGCGTGAGCATGTGCGCACGGCAGTCCTCATGGAGAGAGACGGACAGGTAGGCAGTCACGCGACCATCATACGCGTGAACTCGCGCAGTCACAGACCCTGTCTGTCTGGGTATCGAGCTCGCGACCGTGTTTGCAGGGTCGACCTGATTGGCGGTCGTGGTCACAGAGAGAGAGAGAGGGAGAGAGAGAGATGGAGAGAGAGAGAGAGGGGTGGGAGGAGGCGAATATCTTTCGCGAGCCAAACCCTGGAGAAGGCGGAAAGAGACGCTTATACAAATCTGGGGGGAAGGCCGTTTGCTGCTCGGCCTCGCCTTTTTCCGGTGGGCAAGCTTCAGGCCTACATAATGGACAGACGGAGTGCACTGACAGGAACGGCAGCAGAACACGGACCTGTACACGCGCCCCATTAGCTAGCACCCTTACCCCTCAGCACTCCCGGCCGTAAACCCCCCTCACATCACTGCCCGTCGACTCCCAATGCACTGCCACCACTCAGTCCACACGTGTCTTTAACCCTTCAAATCACACTGGAAGTAGTTGCCTTTCCGGTGCCTGAAACGGAGAAGGTGATAAATTTCAGACTGTATCCTGGCTCCTCTAGACCGCGTTAGCGGTGGATCTCTTGGGAGGTTTACAACGCCTTGAACACTAACTACCGACTACTGCGTTGTGGTGACGTGTTGGATACCCTAACAGTTATCTCCCTGCCTCTCACATTCTGTCTACGTCCTTCCAGAGTCTATCATATCCGATTTGGTAAGTACCTGAGCCAGCCTGTTTGTCCTAATTTAAAATAACTGGGCTTTTATGCTATTAGGGATTTTCACGACTGATGATAGGAAACAGTTGTGTCTTTTTTTCCTTCTCAGGCTTCCTCTGGTAACGAGAAAGGTGGGGGCATGGATTCCAGGCTAAACTTGCATTTTTCGTGCCTAGGAGGAAACCGGAAAATGTAGTCAGATTCGGAAAGCTAGGGGACCGTGCACGCAAATTTCCGTGTTTTCATTAACGCCTACGACACAAGAATGAATCGGATTGACGGTCGTGTTAGAGCCGAACAGGGGTGCCACGGGTCTCTAGCAAGCGCTAGACGGGGCCTTCATATCACGTCTGTCACCGCACCTGATCTCAAATCCATTCGGCTTGACTGGGACATGTCACTAGCATACGAAGTGAGGTAGAAGGGAGACCGAGGTAGACCTAGTGGGTGTGTCTTCTTCATGCTTATCCATCCCATAACTTCTCCATCTCAGTACACCTGATGCGCCGTTTCCTATTTTAATGCGCTAATAACGGCAGGAAGCTCACAAACTAACAGGATAACTTAGTTTCCCCTCGGAAATAGGGCCAGACTGCATGGACTCCTGTTTGAGATGATCTTTATGGCACTCTAGTTTATGCGATCTGCGACCTCTTCTTACCTTGGAGACAAATTCGTTCGAATTTATGAGCCGAGTCGCGTGTAGCGTGCGTATAGGGGCTGTAGTCTGGCTTCCCGATGAAGCATAATGATTGTAAGGCTAATCAAGTAGAAGCCAGGCGAGTACGTTTCATTAAGAAGGATTCCATGCTCAAGTTAAGGCTGCACCTTCTCCGGATCATTATTAATTCTCCTCTTTTTAAATAGTCAAGATATCGAGTGTTCCATTTTGAAAACGAACAGTTCTCTGTTCAGGGCCAGCATTCTCCGCAACTCTGACTACTTAAAAAGAGAGGAGACAAAAGCAACTTCAGGCATGCACATCTCGGTTAACCGCAGGCCGCAATTTTATTTCCAGGCGCTTTGCTCTAGTTTCGCAGCCAAAACGCGACGAGCAGTGGAATGAGCGAGTGAGAATGATGCGACGCTCCTCCTCCTCCTCCTCCTACAACTACCCAGTGCATTCACAGAACTCTGGGGGTAGAAAGAGAGAGTGGGATAGTTGTTGTGTAAGCCTCTCCACCGGAGTTAAACTCATTCACATGTCACCGCTGGACCCTCTGGATAGTGGTAGTTCTGATATAGGCGCTGGCTAAGGTGCCGGACGCTGCCTCAAAAAACCTGTTTTGCCTTTATTTACCTCGTCGGTTGGTGAAAGGGGTGAGGATAGTGCTTTGAAGACGTTCACCTCACTTTTTCCAGAGGTCTTGGAGGTTTTTTCACCATCGCCACTCATGCAAGCCTAGTATTGGTAGGAAGATCGAAAAATAAAGATAATTGGCATGGAGGGATCTGCTAATAATGACAATGTCTGCATTATTGCAGCTCTTGCGGAACACCCTAATGCTCCTTTTACCTAGGGGAGCATAATCGAATCCACACCAGATTGTCAGGAAATTATTTTCGCAGATGGTTTGAACAAAATAGCCCCGTTTTTTCTGAAACCTGCCCCATCATGGATTATTTTAGTTAAGAGTTGTGAAAATCACCATAGCTATATTCAGAAGAAATAGTGGCGAGTGAAAGTTGCTTTCGATAACTTCTCGTCAGGCCAGTACAGTTATATGGGACGGGGTACATTGAGTGAAAAAAGTCGATAAAAGTTAGGCTTTAAGTTACAGGCTAGGCAAGAGCGGAAGGGCGCAGACAGTTGTGTGTGGTTAGTCAACCTTTGACCACGGTAAGCGCGGAGTCTGAACGAAGTTCTTTTGGGTGCATGGGGTCGGTTTTCGTAACCTGATGGCGGCCGCTTCCGCTGCTGCTAACAGGCGCTGGCCCAGTAGCTTAGGGGACCTTATAAATCACACGAAATGCTTCAGCGGGGTCCACACGATGCCCTGAATCCACTGCATGCGCAAGGATGGCGCTGTCTATTCTCCTAGTTTCCCCTTTTCCAGCCATACGGAAAAGGTGGTCTCGTATTCTTTTGGAAAGGCGCCGACTCGTACGACCAATATAACCTACGCCACAGGAGCAAGTGAATGAGTAGATGCACATTGAGGCGGTCTGAGCTGGCAGCCTATCCTTACCTTCTCCGCGTAAAATAGGGTTAGTAGAGAATGATATGCGAACGCTTGCTGCTGGGAAGGTCCCCGAGACAGCTTGGTCAAGGCGTCTTCTTAGGAGTTCACCTGCAGCGTCTCCTTGGAAAGGGACTTTGAGGAACAACGTTTTCTTTTCGGCGGTCAGTGTGGTGGGCTTTGCGGGTCGTTCGGCAAGGTTCTTTGCAATGAACCTGTCAGGATACCCGTTTTCGCGAAGCAAGTCATGGATTTTTCTAAGTCCCTCCTCGATAATATCTGTTAAACAAATTTTTCTAGCCCTTTGTGCCAAACACCTGAGTAGATTTCGTTTTAGTTGGAGAGGTACGAAACTATCGGAGATCGTGTATTGTCCAGACCAGGTTGTCTTCCGATAGACGCTCCTTCAACAAACCGGTGTTCTGAACGGGAGGGGGGGAGCAGCGCTGAATTGCACGCGGACTGATCTATAGTGAAGGAGATCTGCAGTGCTCCTAATTGATTTTCTTCCCTCAGGCCAACCATATCCCAATACTAGCATCACCAAAGATAACTGTGAGCCTCGTGACTGGCGCAACATAAGGCTCCCGTAATTCCGTTTCCATACGTACTGGTCTATAGCTGAACGTAAGGCTGTATCTGAAATTTCGGATTTCATATTTCCACCATTGATTCTCTGTTCGTCCTGACCGAGCACCATATTAGATAAGACGCGGATGACGACCATCAGCAGAGTATATTTTGTGCTAGTCTGTCCCCGTTGTAGCTACACATTTAAACTGCGCGTTGACCTGGTCACACACACACACACACACCTGCGAATACATCCTGCTCACGCATGCCTTCCCCGTCTGCTCGGTGTCTGCACATTCAGGGGCTTATCTGTTTACGTGTGCATGCACGAAGGCGACCACTAAAACACTCCCCACCATTCATGCTCATGTCGTGCCCGCACACATTCGTCCACAGCAGTGACCTTCCCGGTCATATACGGGGACATTAGAGTCACCTATCATTCATTCGTCAACCCTGTCCTGGTGTTTACTGGCGTTGGCCATGGGAGGCAGACTATCCTATTTGATTGTGTGCGTGTTTGGTACGCGATAGGCGGAGGTTTTTCGTCACGCCAGCCACTGCGCTCAGTCTCACCACCAATTGGTGGACAGGCACGGAATAGACAAGGGTGTATGGAGGAGGGATGTCAGAGTGAGATCAATACTAAGACATTTCTTCTGATGGAAATGCGTTGCATTTTTCCCTTTTGTAGGCATTATGCGCTTAAACCTTTCACGACGAGCTGAAATGTTTGACTCAAAAAGTTGGCAACTGACGGGCTATCTCAATCATCATTTGGGATGGGAACCAGACTGCAATGGCGCCTTCTTAATGCAAACTTTACGGCACCTTTCACTCCTGTGAGATCGTGGTCTGTGTATGACGCACGCTAGACGACGACCTCACGTCCTGTTGGCCATTGCGTTCAGTCTCATCCCGGTCGGATCTTACTTCGTAGCCTTACCAGCAATGGACAAGCCCCAGCCTAACCCCAACCCCTAACCCCAATCCCAAGCCTTAGCCCTTAACCCATAACCCTAATTCCTAACCCCAACCCCTGACCCCTAGCCCTAACCCCTAACAGGTACGGCTACGAACTGAGATCTTGCCCTCATCCCCAGTCAGCTTGAGTCGAAGAAGCCACTACTATGCTGAGGGGGGGGGAGGGTGGGGCCGATCCTACCCTTGATTTCTCGTTACAAACAAACACACGTGCTTCAAAACTATCGGGACGAGGTAAAAGTCCTGGTTGAAGAGGTCTTCAACTAACTGTATAAAAGGGCTCCATTCAGGGTTGAGGATCATGCTGTAATGGCTCCTTAATAGTGACAGTTCGACCGTCAAATCTGACGATGTCCACTGTGTGCTCTAAAGCAGGGTGTGAGCAGGGACGGTGACTTGCGCGTGAATTAGTTTATAGTGATAGCAGACTGCACAGAATCTACTGCACTCTCTCCGCCCCCACCCTCCACCCCACCTGGGCCCGGTGTCATGATAGAGTCAGCAAGACCGAAGGCGGAAGAGCACGCAAGTGTCTGGCACGGCGTATCCTCACACCTGAACGTTCAGTTACACCCTTTGGTCCACAACGTACCCTAACCAGGATTTTACACAGCAGCAAACAGGAGAGGTGGCTCGAATCCTACTGGGAGTGCCACAGAGGCCTCATTAGGAAGGAGTCATTACAGCCTGACTCTCAGTCCACCACTCGGCCACTCCACACAAACACACATTGGGCTAACTGCGGGGTCCGAGTTATCCCGTCAATTGGTAACTTTCTGGGTCGTGTCTTCTCGCTGTGACACTTATAGCGCGTATTCGGTTGCGGATGGGGCCAAGGTCTCCTCGTTAAGGTCTGGTCCGTGCGGAGTTAGGAACCAGTTCGTGTGTGGCGCACGTAGACAGGCTGTTTTGTCTTGTCAGACACTGTGTGCACACCCATCTTCTGGCAGTCCTGACCTTGTCTTGCCACTGGGACACGGTGGGTGTTGGTCCACTTCACTGTAAACAACTTCACGCACAAGTCGCTAGCGCGCCCACCTCGTGGGGCAGCAGTTGATCTTGTTGATTACAACGATCGAACTTTCGAGAGTGTGTGTGACGACACATCTTGCAGAAACATTGTTTGTAGTCAGAAGCCGAGCCCAGTTCTGCAGCCGGCGTTAGTAATTCGGTGTTATACTCTGTACCAGACAAAAGAGAAATCCTGGCAGGCAGACGCAGTTTTCCAGCGATTTCTGTGCTCGCGAGGAAACGATGTGGGGGGTCAGTATCCTAGTAGCAGTTGCGTTTGTTCTCTTTCCCCAAGCGGGCAGCCAGGGGGTGTAAACTGTCAATAGAAGGCAACTGCACTTGCACATCGGATTGCGTTGTCTGGTCAAGATAAAGCAGAGGCGAAAGGAGCTAGTCGACGGCCGCCGCAACAAATCACTTTCATAAAATTGTCCAAAGTTGTAAGAGTCTTTAAATTGCTGAGTCCAAAGCCACGCCAGTGTGTCTTCAATGCTATACACCTTTAAATTTTGCGCTAGGGGCTTTAACCTTTTGGGTGCCGAAGTCGTCACATCAAGTTCTGATCCACCTATTTCGTCGAAAATTCCTCCGAGTGATCAAAATGAATCAACCAGAACCGGTTTTACTTCCCACCTACAGTTTAAAGATACCCTGTCTGGAAATTGCCGCCAGTCTAGATGTCCGATGTCAAAACAAGAAAAGGGGAGTGGAGGAATAAAAAGATATCGTTTGGCTGTAGATAACTGAAGACGCCCAATTAAAAGCTTATCTCGTAGGCTGTGCATATGGAAGAAACCAGAGATATAACATACTTGGGAAAATAATCTAAAAATCGTTTGGTAATATATGAAAGAATCAAAGAGGTGATACACAGAACAAACTCTGTTCGCTGTAGAAGTATTTACTGTTAGACACACAGGAGTCTGGAATGATCTTCTGTGGTTTATTTAACTTTGTCAGTCAGACGTACTTAGGCAGGCTTACTTAGTTTAAAACCCATAGATGCATTTCTTGTAAAACGATCTAATGTTCTATCGAGTACAGCTATGAAGAGACGAATTTTCACGGGAGTGGCGGACGCTGATGAGATTTGGTTACAAGATGAGCTAGGGCTACCCTCGATGTCTTCGAATTTCTCTGTCATTTTGACATAGTCAAAATTCTGATGAAAGTGCTTTTGGCAACAGGCACGACACAAGAATAGAAAACCCCTGTGATACTGGTGGGCTCGAGCTAAATTCCAGGAACAGTAATTATACCCGTGTCCTAACACTAACCCTAACCTCAACCCCAAAGCCAACCCTATCTTAACCCCACGCCTAGCCTTAAATATAACGTTAACCCTAACTCCTACTCCAGTGGTAACCTCTACCCAAACCTGCCTGGAATTTGGCGCAAAACCCCTTTTATTGCCGTGAAAGGGAGTTAGCATTCCGGTGCCCTACCGACAAAAATATTAAATACCAATTGGGAAGTTGGAATCATAGCCTCAAACTGTACAGTCGAGGCAGATACGTGGGGAATTCACACCTTACCGTTTTGACGAATGAGTCCTGACAACTAAGGAGGCCGCCATAGAATGAAGTCAAGGAAGAGAGTTGGTACACCTACGATTCTCGAGCGTTCTGAAATGCCGTCATAGCGAGGCAACCCGAGAAATTGCTCACTCGACTCCGTCAAAAGTCCTGAACCACCTGATTCCTCTCTTAGTCTTCATCTCTGAGTCACACCGTGTCCAACAGCCGTCTACGACCGCAAGTCAGAAGTTGATATGGTTATTCCAGCTATCTCGCGGGGTTACCGGGTCACCCGTCAGGAATGTTGCTGTTGCCTGCTCGAAAATTGCCCGAAGCTAAGTGACGTGGAACTGGTCCCTTTTGGGTGAGGGAAAATTACCTCAGAGTCCTTTCCCGGGGGGGGGGTAAGCGCGTCGAGTTGAGAGTGCAGGGGAGGACAACGTCCTCAACTCTTCCGTTACATGAAGTCTAGCCCTAATTGTGGTGGCTAAGGCAGCCCTCCATTAAGACTGCTACAGCGGTCACCAGCTTTCGGGGAGAAAGGAGTCAAGATGACGCTATACAGGTGCGGCAGCGAAATCACCTGGAAGCTGATAGGCGTTAAGGTGGTTGACTCTGATTGGAAAAAGTAGGCTAACCGAGTGAATAATGGTTCATGTGCTGGGGTGTAACCACTGGTGCGAAACCCGGGCTACCGGTCCTTTTCGATGTTAACGTTGTTAAGGTACTTAGTTGGAAATCTATAGGTCCTGTGAGATTTGGCTGATATGGAGCGAGAAGACTGACGTGGGCATGTAGAGGTGTAAAGCGAGAGGTCTTTCGACAACAGTATGCAAGGCCTTTAATGTCGACCGCAACTCATTGTGATGAGATTTATCAGTACGTCAGACCACTTAGTATCTACCGTGGGAAGTATTTTTTGATTTTGCTCTAATTGTTGTCACGACTGTCTGCCATTTCCCAGCTCCAGGCTTATAGATGGAAGTCGAAGAAACATGGTTATTGAGTCAGGTGGCCTTCACTCTGAGACGGGAGCTCACGCCGTTGGCTGTGATTGGGGGTATCCAGTGTCATGCGGAACTGGAGATCACCGATGTGACCCGATTGCAGAACAAAAAGCAGACATCTAGTTTGGCTTTGACGACCCCTGTCTAGAGCTCTATTAGTCAGTGGAGAACAGCAAATAATCGATACGCACTGTACCGCCGTCTGGTAGCAGCAGCAGATCGAATGCACACTAGTCTTGTTAGTAAACAATCGACACCGGCATATGAGTACGGTCAATGTTTCTTTTCTGACACCCGGGACCCACTGTTCAGGCCCGATATTTCTGTAATCAGGGCCCAGGTCATGGGTGGCCTCGCAGGCTGGCTGTTTAACCATAGTCTACTTTTCATTTTCACCAGTTCGGCTTCTGCACAGACGAAAGTAAATCAGCAACCGTCAATACTTTTAGTTCTTATGACGGTTGAAGTTGACCGCCGCTTGTTGTCGTAGACGGGATATGGCCTTCCTAAAATTTTATCAAATACCTAACTTGCTCATGTACTTAGATGAATTTCTCAGGTCCCCGCCTTCGGCAGTCACATGCGGCACAGAATATACTATTTACAAGATTCCCGAGAACCCCGTGCGCATCGTAGAGACGCAGATGTTTAATCTATTCGCTGTCCTGCCACACGTCTTCTCGTAAGTCCCAGTCTCCTACATTATTAAGAAACACGCCCCGAGGTCTGGCTATGTCGAGAGTTACTACTTTCCCCACACCAGTCCCCGCCCGCCCGCTGTCTCTGCTCTCCCTCTCTAACCAGTCGACTATCAAAACAGAAGGATAACAATGGCCAGTCCGTTGGGCTTGTCATCATGCTCTCCGCCCTTCCGATTCACGGCGCGCTTACGCACTCACCTTGTTCCAGGGCTCGAGTATCAAGTCAGGAAAATGGTAAGACAGAGACGCCCTATCTGCGCAGTAGAAGTATCGGACAAAGAGAAAATTCCTCCGAGGCGACTTCAGGGAACTCCGGTTAAGACAATAGGTCAGCATGTTGTGGGGTGATTAAGCGAGTGGTCCAACTCTTCGGAGTGACAACTGAGAACCGCGAACTATGGCTATTCTCTATGTCTGGGTCATTTCCTCATCGCTTACGCGTTTGATACTCTCCCCGGCGTCCTTCGATCAATGCCGATTTATCTCGCTGCCTGTCCTGCTATCATATTACTTATGTGATTATAGACTTTGGCATGCCAGTCCCCGCCTCAAGATGGCGATGACTAACGCGAGGTTTGTATATACTTCGGTCTAGAAGAGTAAGGTGGCCAACTCATGTAAAAACCTTCCACGGCACTTGATTATAGGCCAGTTGGTGGCGTGGATGAACAACTAGACCGACCGGCCGACGTTAAATTAACCCGGTTAGTAAAGACCGAACAGCCAATAGACACCAAAAGTTCTACCTTCGCCTCTTCTGCTGTCGTGCCATGCACCTTTACTTTCACTGCTCGGGTTGCCAGGCTATTCAGATGGATGTTGCGCTGCCATAATGACCGGCATCTCACTGGCAGACTCCTTTCATGATGCGGGATCTCATGACGGACAGAGACCATTCGACTGAATCCCACCTAGCAACACGCTTTCCTACCTCTTCAAAATGTAGGTTATCCGGGCTGGTGACGCTGCTAAGTGGATTTCACTGTTTTAGTCTTCAGGCGAATGGACAATATGGGGTGCAGGTTCTGTCCACAGAGGAAGATCCTCTGATTGAACCTTTTTTTCCTTCGGATCCCTGGAACGGGAGCGTGTTAGAATAGTGTTTTTTTGACATCCTGATTTTCTCAAGGCAGTGTAGAACAAACATTTCTGAATAACAGAACACTCAACGACGCAAATTTCAGCTGAGGTGTCGTACTCATGATTGCATCCTGCCCAGTCTAACCGAACTCACTGCCTTGAAGCAATGTTAAATGAAGGCGCCTGCAGTCGCAAGCACCAGCCAGTCAGTCATTGACAGGCCCCCATGAGGACGTCTAGTGGCCGCCGCTGACGTATATATCATCCTGTGCGGGGACCAGGTCATGTGTGACATGCGTAAATGGGCTGCTATGCTTTATCAACCACTGTTTCCGAGGGCACATTTGGTGCTGATGCTGGCAGAATGGCATTACCGACAAAGACAAGGAAGACTGGAATGGCCATTTCTGGCTTATTAGCCGTCGTCAGCCAGTCATACCCAAGCCCGAAGTGTGGAACACCAGAGCCTCGAACTCGCGACCTGTTAGTTTAGAAGTCCACGCCTCTACCCACTGGGCCACGAGCCCGTTGCCCTGTTGGTTTCGATCGGGGGATCCTCGGGTGTTCCACGCTTCGGGGTTGGGTATGACTGGCTGACGACGGCTAATAAGCCAGAAGTAGCCATTCCAGTCTTCCTTATCTTTGTCGGTAATGCCATTGTGCCTATATCATGTGCCGCTGTGCGGCTGCTGGTTGGGCTCGAGAGAGAGCCCATAAGGCGCAAGGGAACAAGTGAGTTCCGTAAGAACCATCGGTGAGCGCCCCCTACCACATCTGGTGCCCTTGAAATTTTCTTGTCACCAGAGCAAAGTGAGTTGTTGAGGAGAGAGTGCAGTACGGCAGATGTGGCAACTCATGACATTTCATGAGTTGCCGCAAGAAGATCCTTATAACGCAAAATCCGCCCAAACTGCGTTCTCCGAAGTCTTACAGCAGTGAAAAAACGACGGTTCTTAAAAAGAAGGCATAGTTACATCAGTTTATATGTTAATATTCACTAACGTAAAAATAATTACTTTTCACTGAAACCTAGAATTTCCCGAAATGACTATATTACAAACCGCTTAAATAGGGCCAACCATAAGGGTGCATATGGAAGGGGAACGCATGAAAGGGGAAAACAATGAAGAAGAATAGCAAATACAAGCTATCAGTATTTTGTTGATTGACCATTTGTATTTAACACAGTAGAAATTCTTGCGGACATGGAGGTGGCTAGGCTGTCCATAGTGGGCTATTCAGGGTGATTATCTAGCAGAAAATCAAACTTTTTCGCATTGGAGATTTCCTCTTTGCTTTGTGCCAACGTCTTCTGATGCGGGCAAAACGATTTTCGATAAGATTGAGATCCGGGCTGTCGGCAGAGACAAAAATTGGCTGGAGGCAACATGCTGAGAGGTTGGCTGTTGTCCAAAATAGTCAGATTACCGTTGCAAGCGTTGTCATATTTACACTTCTTTAGAGCAGCATACAGAGGGCATTATAATGCAAAATTATGGTGCCCATCTGGCGTCGGTGGACGTCGTTGTAATCGAAAACATCCTTCACAGTGTTGACGAACACATTTCTGCTGATGGTGTCCGTAGTTGACCGCCAGACTGGCCGCTCTGCCTCCCCTTAGACTAATTCAGCAGTGCTGTGTCCAGTCCGTGGAGTAACCGGTGGACCTCGTCGCAGGAACTGCCATATGTTCTGTGGTACTCCTACCATCTACTGCCTCAAGCAGTTTGCCCGACGCCGCTTTAAGAAGCAGCCGGATGGGAGAACCGTTATGAAATATTTTATTGGCAGGCGAATACGTTCATTCAGGTAGCAAATACACTGAGGGCAAGGAGCATCATTACAACCCTGACAAGGAAATGTCTTCGTTCGACCAACTTCTTGTGCAGCTAGATAGTCACGAGTTAAACAAGGCTGATGCAAAAAACCCATGAAAGTTTGCGAAGCTTATGTTAGTTTCGGTTGCGGACCATGTAGCGATGATACCTGCGGACCAGCATGGCACCGATTCAGTACTTCAGTCATCTGCAAAAGTTCCCCGGCCACTGAGATATGTCAATAAGGTGAAGGCTGCCTGCCATTAAAAAAGTCTCCATCCGCCGTTCAGCCTAACTCTGACCATCCGCTAACTGATTTGCCTCACGAATCCGTTGTCCAGCGAGCTATGATTAACCTACCCGAGAGTCCGTTTTGCATACTGATTAAATCTTAACTGTTCAGTCGTCATAAACACCTAAGTGATCTTGATTACTGAGGCTTGCAGTGCCCTGCAAATAGGAATCAGGGTATGTGGATAATTTATTACTGTTTAGTCGAACAGTTTGGCAGTAAACTGTTGCTGATGTGACCATGACGCTGCCTCAGGCGTCTTAAAGATAAAAAAGTTATTTGTTGCTCGAGTTACAATCGGGGAGTATCATGACTTCCACATGTTGCTTTATTTCCTCAGAAATCTTACGCCTTATGCTACTCTGAACTTGGCTTATCAGTTATCCGCCTGACATACGGGACTGTACTACAAGAAAGAGGGTCAAAGATAAATATAGGAGGAAGTTTCTTCCTTATTCGTGGAATTACAGAGCGAGTACATGCTATCGCCTACCTGCATGCCTATACCCCATTGCTGTCTAGGCTGACTGCTTTACTGCATTACACACAACATTTTCACTTATACTCCCCAGGTGAATTATTTTAAAATCGCAATTCAAGTAAAATCGGCATTTTCTTGGAGGATAGGAGAAACTGACCTGTAAATATACTTTGACAGATGGGCGCTGACAAATCAGGCCACGGAACGCGCATGTCCCGTTGTGCCTTGGAGCTCATACCAGAACCCTCGCAGGCGGTCGCACAGCGACTAGTGGTAGAAGTAAATGACTGAACAAGCACGTTCCGTAACCTGATCGATGAGCACCCATCTGTTAGAATTGATATCGCCAATCACAACCGGCAGGACAGCGGGCCCGTGGCTCAATGGTAGAGTGTCAAACGCCATGACCAAAGATCCCGGGTTCGAATCCGCACCAAGGGTTGAGTAGGACTGGCTGATGACAGCTAGTAAGCCAGAAATGTCCGTCCCGGTCTCCTTTGTCTTTGTTGCTACCATGTCATATAAATACATGTCAAGTGAGCGTGTGACCCTCATTGTTGTGGTTAGGATCCTACTAGATCCCATTCTGTCCACCCACCAGCTTGCCGCTGGCGGCAACAAACGTGCAATAGAACACATACCACATATGATATGTAAGCAGCTCATTAAGGGTGCAACAGGCCGGACGCAGACAGCTGCTTCACAGCCGCTACCGATCATCAGTGCGCTCGAAAAATAGGTAGTAACTAAATACCTAGATGCGGGTATCATTGGAGTTTCCGCCGCCACATTTTCGTCGCGAATATGGGGCTGACCCTAAACATAATGTCTCGAGAAACTGAGCCCAAATCATGCACTATATAATCTGCATAATTATTAGCTTAACTAAGCCTGCAGAATTGTCGTGGTCAGGAGACACTCGACGTTTCAACGCTACGTATTCCTTCTGTCAGAATACTTGACAAGTGGGAGCGTGGCAGAGCACCGACTCAAAAAGCGTTGGTAAAAACGCAAAAGTGACATTCTGACCGCAGGCGGGCACTTAGCGTGTGAGGACTGAATAGGACACCTTTAACCAAGAGGTGGTTCGTAGTGATGCTTTCGCCTGCGCGTAGGAAGTTGCAGTCTGTCGATTCATGAGATAGGTGTATTAACTCTGAAGTTCTTCTGCATATTGGCTGGGCGAGACCCCGCAATTTTGTCGATAGAAAAGAACAGACGAGTTCCAAGATGCAGTTCAGAAGAAGATGCACTTGATGGAACAAGACGCTTCGAATTCTCCCTTGGACCCGTTGGTAGAGACAGCCCCTTCTTTCGTCTTCCCAACCTTATCAGTGCTGGGACTGTAGATTTAGTTGGGTGTAGTACTCAGGGTGATAGTATATAGAGCGTGGCCTTAAGGATTGTGCGCGTCTGCTATGCCAACCATGACCCTCGCATCCTGGTGTTCCCTGGCACCTGGTTCCCTGCCGGTAGATGCGCTCGAGCTCTCGTGTGCATTATTGCCTAGGAATTTCTGTCACTCTCTACTCTTTCTGATCCATATTTGTTGTTGGTTAAAATCCTGGCCAAATGTCTGTTGCGGACCAGGGGGTACGCCTAGATTCAGGCCCTTCCGTGTCAGTCACTTGCGTCCTCCCCCTCCTCCGGTCTTCTTGACTGTCTTGACTGCGGACCCTAGTGTAGGGGAAGAGGTTGCGGTAGTCGCTGCACAAGTCTGCACCCATCATAAACTAACTCACGTACTCTCACCTTGCTGTGGACCACATGGTGGTCATTGTCGGCAACGACGGTCGAACTGTCATATACAGCATAAACGACGGACGCGGCCAGCCAGGATGGCTGTACTGCTTGGCACGCAGACAATTTTTCTTCTTTCCCCTTCCTTTCTGTCTGTGTGAGGGAAGAAATCAACCAACAGAACTAAAATAGCCCATCAGTCGTAATTCAGCACAGTGACCTACGGTCCATACGTCAGCATTCACACAGAAGAGACTGAAAAGGAGGATAATTTTCATACTTTCCCGTCGTATTTAAGTGTCCAAAAATATCATGAGTTATAAAATAAGTATCTAGGTGACATGAAAATTTGGAAGTCTGCACTTTGATAGTTACTACTGAGATAGTTGTGAAAGTAGTTCGAATTTGCAGAGTTTACTAATCGTTATTATCCTTATTTAGTAGCAGTTTCACGGCGGGATTCGCTCCCTGAAAATGTCTCCACTGACCTTCATCGTCCTCCCTCTCCTCGGCTCCTGGTCCGTGGTGATGTCCTCCCTGGCAAAAGCCCCAAGTCAGCATCTACAAAGCATGACTCCTCGGCTACACCGGTCGGTTCGTCAAACCGGCATGGCCAAAGCAGGTGAAGCAGAGTCTACACACCTGTCTGACTCCGTGCCCAACGGACTGGCAGATTCTGTCACCTATAGGCACCAAGAGGAGAAATCGGCCTTTGGGCTGCTCTCCGGAGCCAGCGTATTTTCACTGGGCGATCTGAACGATGCAGTGCGTGACGAGGCCCGCCGGCCGGAAAAGTGTGTTCCCATTGAGATACCCATGTGCAAGTCCATAGGCTACAATCTAACCTACATGCCCAATGAATTCAATCACGAAACACAGGAGGAGGCCGGACTAGAGGTGAGTCATCTCCATCCATGCTTATCACCGTCACTTCTTTACTGTGCGCTGTGACTCAGGTCACACAGAATGTTGTCCGTGTACCTTAATCTGTGCAGCTGATTATATTTGGTTCGTTTAAATTGCAGTTAAGTCTCTTATCATCATGCCATGATTTTAGAACACCACTTAAAAGGGAGCATTTTTAAGTTGCACTGTTAAACTACAAAGTTCGTCCACATGGGTAATATAATAATAAGCCTGTACGAGTTATTAGAAGAAAAAGAATAAACTTGTCAAAAGTAGACTGTTCGCGAAACCCCTAACCCTCCAATTTTGCAGGCCTTTGTCGTTTTATTGCATTTTATTCCTTCTTCTTTGCCGAGCCTTCGTTTGCCTTCCCGTTGTCCTTTTTGCCCTTTTTGCTATTCATGTTGCTCACCGCTTATTTGCGCTTTGGCATCCGCTGCCTTCCTACCCTGTTGTTGAGCAGTTTGATTAAAGCCCTAAACAGATGCAAATACCGCGAACAGTCCCCAATTTTTCTTCTGAATGGATCTGCAAAATGCCCCTTGGAAGGGAAACACTGCCATACCTGACTGGAATCACTCCTTGAGATCCCTCAATTTCACGTAAAACACGGATTGCTATATCAAAAAACTGTTATCTTACAAAAGACGATTGTGGCCGAAGGCGCACTTCTTTGGGCTTTTAGGCCCACGTGTGATTGCTCGAGGTAGGCACGATTTGTAGGACTGTCACCATCCGCATGCAGTGTAACAGAGGGCATTTCCGCTCCCTCTCACATGCGGTATAGGCTTTAGAGTGGACGTTACGTCATTGCTGCGACTTCTTGAATCTAACTCTCCCCCATCTGCAGTTGATTGTGCTGACTGGCGAATGGGCTGAGCACCTGACATTCTCGCTATCGTTCTGGCACGGATCGCCTCGATGACAAGGAAGTTAACTGGGATACGATCGTTTTAAAGTTGCGAAAATTCCCCTGGGGCAATTCAGAAGAGCAGTTGGCGAGCATACGCGTGCTTTTGATAAATTCCCATCGGGCCTGTACGTTTATATGGGAACGAGGCACAAACCGAAAAGTGTGAACGATAAGAGGAATCGATTACGCTTCGTCTTTTCGTACAGGGGGGTG
>CACRXP010000769.1:130444-166094 GCA_902702965.1 Spirometra erinaceieuropaei
AACGCAGGTGCAGTCTTTCGGTCCGATAAGGAGTCAAATTAAGGCTGCAAGAAACAGACCGCTCCGGTCAAGAAAGAAAATATATAGATCAGCTGATCTTTTCTGTGTGATACACTGAGTTAATTTGCAGAAATTCTTGTGTTTGATGGGCTCTCATTCGGTTTCAAATACCAGACACTTGTCAGTTACCTTCGAAGATGAGGGCTGGAAACCATGTTAGGAATGAACAGGACGTGTGATCTGTAGGGAGGAGGATGAGGGCGGACTCGCATAGCAGTCTCAGGCATTAAATTGTCTTGTCAAGTAACCTATTTTAACGCATGTTATCTAGCAAACACGTCGACTGTTAAAAAACGATGGGCCAGATGCGGGTAAAATAGTCGCTAGAACTACTTGTGGCCTCTCATAAAAAACCCAGGGAGATCCCTAATTCTCTGTCCTAACGTTAGCACTAACCCCAGCCATAACTCGACTCCTTACCTTCCTGAATCCAATCCTATAAGTAGTACTAAGCCTAACTCCACCTCCCTCAAAGCTAAGGGAGGGTCGCCCGTAATACGACATAGCCGCACTCCCGTGTTCAATCGGACTATGTATGTGCCCTAAGGAGGGCAGCAAAGTAGCGTCGGTCTAAGAGAGTAATACCACCGCAGCGGAAATTTGTCTTCACATCGTGCAGAGTCAGTCATGGTCATGAATGTCATTCGTTCAGTGCTTAAACCCATAATTCCCTTTTTGCCGCCCGTGGAGTGTGCCAGAGGAATTTTTAAAGTCAGTCTGGTTTTAGGAGCTCCTGAAACCCAGCCTTCGCAGCAATGAAATGAGCAGCGGCTTTAAAACTACTAGTCGATTTTGGCCCTGACTTATCTTGAGCTAGCGTTCGTGCAACACGCAGACGCTGCAACCAGTATCATTGCATTGGTTTGCTCCAGCACTGGTTTAGCTAGGTTCTACGTATCAACGAGCCTGTTATAGGGAAGTGCTACCAAGAAGGAGTTTATGAATTACATTGGGAATGAATTCCTGTAAATCAATATTAAAACCGAGATAACCGTCAGCTAAATACAATTATATTGATGGACCATAAATGTTGGTAAGTGCGGCAGACTATTTCACATTATTGTGGAACACCAGTTTTGGACCTCGTCTTCTGCCCATTACTACGCGGTTAGAAAAATATTAATTCTGAACACATTTTCCAGAAGCTTCTTATTATTTCGAGTTTGTAGGGTGGCCTGTCTCTAATATCCAATAATTAAACGAGTTGTTTGTTCGCTCATTTCCAAACTTCTTGAGTTTTCCACTTTGACCAGTTGCGGAGTTGCCCATAATAAATTTATACGGAATACCTTTGAGGGGAATAGCAGAAAAGTAATTAAACTCTTCACTACTGAAGTGGCTTGTTGGCCAACCCTTTGCAGGTACTGGCGTGGACCACTTATGCATGTCCGCGCTCATTCAGACATTTCAGACCCCTGGACAAGGATTAAAAACGTGGGTGAAATTTCGGAAGTACTCCCGTTTTGCATTTTGCGGTCAAAATACTACACAAATAAGTGTCCTCAAGTAGGCATAACATTCCGTAAATAAGTAAAAACCATTTTCTCCCCCCGGACTCAATAAAGTGCTAACTTTTTTTCTACAAAAAGGTGCACGAATTAGAGTCTGTCGATCTGACCCGACAAAAAAGTAAACCGATCTCGATCCTTCGAATCCTTATTTCCTAGGTTTAGGCACTCGCATTCGCTGCCATATTGGCCTGAAATTCATGAAGAAACTGGGTTTGCAGAAAAAGGTTGGTGGCCGGCAATGGCAACTGCCGTCTTCTTTTCCGAAAGCCACGCCCACACCCAGGTCAAGAATGCATAATAATTAGAGGGGCACTAATTTAGAAACATGCAAGCACGCGTCCCATACGCACGACAGTGTGGGCCCAAATGCAGCATACGGAAAAGTTCGCAAGGCATTGACACTGCTCTTGTACGCATCCAAGCAAAGCAAATTATCGAGTTGAGGATACAAACCTGATTTACAGAAAACCTACTCGAAAATCGACTCTTTCACTGTTTGGTAATAATATTTAATTAGGTTACCAAAGCAAAGTAACTGCTTAAGCAGCCCCCATTTTTCGCTGATTTTTGACGTCTTTAGAAGCTTGATCAAGTTTTCCAGAGGGCCCGCACAGAATACTCATTCTCCGTACCCATTTTATATGACATTATGCATGCCTTAAAAGGCTACTCCGATTTTAGCAATATTTTTCGAAACGCAGCCTGCATTTTCAACTGTTCTAAATATTTCCAAATTATGCGTCACGCACTTTATCCAGAACTTGTCTTATACAACCATTAATGGTTTTGCATGGAGCCTTTCAGGCGCTCCTAAAATAAATGTACATAATGCTGGATTATGTTGTATTCCTTTTGAGCTGTATTACAAAACCACGAAATGGTACTCTGCAAAAAAATCATGCTAGCGACCAAAAATTTTCATAATTTAAACTTCTCAAGAACCAAAAGACTCCCTTTCTTTGAGTCAAAGAAAGTTAAGATGTGGTCCTCTCCAGAAGTAGCACAAGAAATAAACCATTCATACGTACTTTCTGGGAAAGATCGTTGAATTAAGACAGATCCTAAGGACACATCCTGCTTAGTAAGAAGGGATTGTTCTTTGGCAACTCACACAGCCAACTAAAAAGATACTTAGTAAAGATTTGGAAGAATACTGTCTAAGAATCAACCTGTTAGTCAATCTCGCTCGTAATCACACGTACCCTAGACATCCATTCCATACTAAAACACATGGTAGACTTTCTGCGAAGACTGCGTGAGTTCAGGTCTCACAGGTTAACTATGACTTAGGAGAATAAGCAAATTTTTAGGATTTGCAATATCTCTGCGTACAACCTATGAATGAAACAGCACAACTTTCGAGTTGTTTTCATATCTTGTTCCACCTTGCAAAATTAGAAGATGGCAATCTTTTATATACGCATCCCGCTTTAAGGCTAGCAAGACGAGTGCACATAAATATGTGGCTCGGTTTCCTACCTGTCTTACGAGAAGGATAAAAAGTGGGAAGTTATACGAAGTGCTAGATTTCTTAGTCGGTCGTTTCAACGTACACAGGTGTCTGTTAGCACTTGTCTTGTAGATGCTTAGTTTGATCGAACCCAGCAACCGCGTGGCAGTGTTAGCTGCTCCGCCAAACTTGAAAGCTTCTTTTAACAGCAGCAGCCATAACAACCACCCGCTTCCAGTTTGAAAGAGTCCAGATTTCGCCTCGTGCTGGATGGAGAAGGAGGGGAAACAAGAAGTAGCGGGGTCGGAGTTCGTATGTTGTTGCTGTGTTTCCATCAGTCACTCTTAAACACTGCTGTCGGGACCGATCGTTTCCCCTGGGAGTGGGGAACACAAATGATATGACAGGCCGCAGCCAGTACGACGACAACCGGGATCAACAAAATAATCTCGAGCTGGCAATGGGCGCAGAAGCAGGATCGACTTTCGTAATTGCCAGCATATTAACGGCTCATGTGGAGCAGGCAAAACAAGCCAGACAAGCTAGGAAGAACTTGCAGTTCTACTGAAAAAGAGAAGTACTTGATCTGTTAAAAACACGCAGTACAGAACTACCCAGAAAGTAGTCACACATTCTCATCTGCGGGGACTTTGTAGTCGTACGTCATCGCGTGACCATTTTAATTTCCCTGTTGTCCTGCAGACCTGGAAATCGTTTCCTGGACGTGTGTATGTGATTTGCTGCTGCGTCCAAAAATCAGGAGACGAAAAGTGACAGAGAGTGAGAATATCAGCGGTCGTAAAGCGTACACTTACGTCTTTCCAAAGCGCTGAGACAGTTACGTCGATTGAAGATTCATAGTCCACGCCCCTGCCAATTAACCACTTTCTGATTAAGTACATGAAATGCGTCTCAGTAATTTTGACATACATGACTGACAACTATTAGCGGCTGGTGCGAACATGATTTGGAGCCCTTCCAACCAAGTTAATTGTGTGAAACTTGGGGTTGTTCTATGCAGTCGTAGGCAGATGCATGAGAAAATTTCACGGCAAACATATTTTATGCATAAGTTACTGTCTGGTTGTCAACCTGAGCGTTTCTAGATGCACCAGGTCTAGTACAAACTTTTACACTAATGACTAACTGTCTAGAAAGTAATTGATGAAGGCAGTAGAGTGGTGAGCCCATAAACGCTACAAAGGTGCCTACCGAAGAATCTTTGCAAACCGTCTCATTACAAAATCTTATTGGCGGCAGATTTGCTTGGTGATATTTATGAATTTGTAGGGAGGTTGATCGGCATTCGTCAGAATGCTATTAACTAACATCATGCTGAAGGTCTGCGTGACATGCGACGGTATCAGGAGCTACTCAAATGTTCTCCATAGGCGATTGCCATAAACTTCATTTGTTTAGAGGGAAGAGTTGTGATGGCCACAACAAGAATTTTGTTGGTCTGACGTTTCGGCTTCACAGTAAAACCTTTGACATGAGGAAAGGACAATCGCTGGAAAGTCAAACTCTCGCGACCTCACCTGATAGCCTAAAGCGAGCACGCTGCGGAAATTTAACGCCCTTTATCGACGGCGTTCGAAGCTTTCGTGGTGAATGACACTCGTTTTTTCGTTGCATCCATTGTATCGACCATCTTAAAAATCTTTTTGATTTGAACGACCCAAGTCTCGTTTTGAAACCATTAGTGGAAGGAAATGCCGATCTCCCCGATTTGCTGAGTTTTTGTTATGTTATACAAGCAGATCACAAGACCAATGGTTATCTGGAAACAAAAAGGGCAGGACACACTCTCCTGAGGTAACCATACTAATGCTCACGAAAGCCTTTGCTTTTGAAGAGCTTGAGGAAAAGTCGAAACACACTGCAAATTAGCCGAGAGACTGGCAAGATGGGATTACTACTATTAAGTTTTCAAGACAAAATGATGTCCAGACTCCGAAAAGGCATCACACGACAAGAAGAATAAGTCCAATTTAGGAGACATATCTCGTTCTAAAGGGTTCTGTATGTAGTTTCTAGTTTGGCAAAATGCCTGCGTGAGGGGATTGCTCGCAAAATCATGCCTAAGGTGTGTCAAGATATTTATTGCAACAGCAAGCGGAGCCTAGTGCAAACGAAAGAGACCGACTGAAAAACTGCGGATCAAGTCTACGCAGGGGAAAGACAAAAAGGTGATGACGTGGGTACGCGAAGGCCGTAGAGCAAGAAGAACGACGTTCTCCAATTTCTGAACCCTGATGTGCACGAAAGCCGAGACGGCGTTTAGGTTTTCACTTCGGGATCGCTCCGTCGGAAGCAATGCAGAAAACGAAGGTCCGTTTCCTCAGGCCTTGTCCTGCGACCGTTCTATGGACCTTCGCACGGTCTATCAGATCCTACACCACCACCATCACCAGCTCCACCAATGATGAGGTACGGTGAAAACGCCCATTTTGACCCCTGCAGATGACTCACCAATTTTCCCGCCCGAAAGTGAGGGACGCAGAGGGCAGTTAAAACTGCGCGCACGCCGGAAACGTCAATCAGCCCCTCAGCTTAATCGCCGGTCACACGGAAGGTGCATGCAAATTGCTGCCGGCTCAACGAAAAGGAAAATTACTTTTTCACAGTCTGCCTAAACTAAGGGTAATTTTTGCCTTCAATAACAAATTGTGAATTTAGTTGTCCAAAGTGCCAACTTCCTACAAACGTCCTCCAGAACTACTTTTTTCAATTCTATGCTTGGCCCCTGGACTGTATGCATTTTAAATATGAGCAGCTTTTCTGTCCACCTTGTTATGAAGCATTTTTTAGCGATTGATAAGTAGACATTTGGAGGATGACATTCGTGACCGCGTTTTTTTGAAAAGTCTCCTATCGAAAGAGTTATTTTGCTAGTAAACGTCTTTTTATGAGACCCGGAGTTTTTAATATGCGTCGGAAGGCATTCTAAAATTTATTTCATAATGCATTCAAAGTCGAGAAAAGTCTGTGCTCCCAATCGTATATTAGACAGAAGTCAAGACGTTATTTGAGCAGATCGAACCCATTTATTTTGCAATTGGACTCTCCACCCCTCTTTGCAGTAGAGATCTGTAGTCAATGGTTTTAACCGCAAGACCTTTGAAGAGTGCCATTTTCAGAGAATCAACATCATTTATCACTTCCTTAGGTCGTCTTTGCAATTGAAGAATGTCGATACCCATGAAACGTTGCTTGCTGACTATGACTGTATTATTTAGATAAAAACTTCTTGAAGGCAGTCGGAATCCAGAATGCAGTATCGCATTTCGCCATGCAAAACTATATACCCACTTTAATCAATGGTATTCTTAACCACCCATGAAGCAATTCTCTTGAAATTTTTTCATTGTTTCTCCAAAGCCGTGCAAGAAAAACCGCATTTCTAGAAAATGCTCAACCAGATTCTCATTTAAACGCTCGATTCTAGTAGTATTATAGTCACAGTCCGAAGAATATTTTAGAGGCTCACAGGGCTATTAAGGCTGCCAGTAAAGTAAACACTAGACGGTCCTTGTGTGGGGACAAGGGGGAGACATGATAATTTATTTTGAGTACTATGCGGGGCATGAAATTTCAAAACCTCCATTTAAAACGAAAATAATCCCTTATTTTGGACACCCAGTTCGAAGAAGAACTATAAAATGGGTGAACGAATAAGGGGATGCAAAATCCATTTTTAAAAATGTATTTACATTTGCGTAAGAGTGCGAAATCAACGGATAAAATAAACACCGATTGCTTAGTGGATTTTCTCCAAGTAGCATTTTTGCAGACGGCTGGACAGAGTGTCACTCAAAACTAACCGTGTTGCCGTGTTAGAATTAACTTAGAGTGAAGCCCCAAACCGTTCAACGTTTTGACAGCGATTAAGTGACCTAGACCAGTAGAAGACGCATCTAAAATTGCAGTTAGTGGTCCGTGTGTTTCGGCACATACCGCAGCATGAGAGTGGAATGCCTGCTTAACTTGGCTAATCGTGCCAACAGAGGCCTGAAATAGAGGAGGGTCTAATTGGAAAAATGACCAAAAAGGTTTTAACGAAGGTCCTACGGGCGTGCATATGCGGACGCTGACCTCATCCGTTCCGCCTAAACAGTTGCTACCAGCAGTCAGCTGTGATAAACGAAAAACCCTAATCTGACGGTTGTAGACATGTGGGTCGGGTGCCGTCATGATGGCATTGTGACCGGAGGCCAACCTCGTGTTTTTGACGTGCAAACACACCTGTTCTTGGAATGCAAAACCTTCCCGTGATTGGACCTATTTGAGAGGTTTGTCCATGTGGAGCTTATGGAAGCCTAGCTATTGACTTCGTGTAGTCTCATTGAATAAATCACAGTTTGCCACCAATACTGACCTTAACTTCTGAACTAAATTTCAGCTGGCCAATACAGGATGGAACTTTTCTTAAACTAATTTCTACCAGCGCTCAAAAATTTGAGACTTTTACTTAACTTACGAGTTAGGAAGTGACTACAGTTCATTAGATCGTGACATTTTTAGACGATAGGCCATTTGCACTTTAAACAAGCGTTTTAAGTAAAAGGTAGGAACTTTTGCTTTCTGAATCTTTAAGCATAATTCAACATGCATTACGCGTCGGATCAAATCTCAATACCCTTAACAGACACTGACTATTCACACAAAAAATACTTGTGCAACCGCCTTAGGGACAAAATAACAATTATACTGAGTTTGAAAGCCCAGACCTGTTGATATACCTCCCCACTGTCGCGCGTTACGCTCACTCAGCCAGATGGAGTGGTCCCTTTCCAGCCAAAGACTACACAGCCACTGCACCGTGAACGCACTTCCAGTGGACAGTGTGATTTCAGCTCCAATCAGGGGCACAATGCCTTCCCCTTCCCCGGGCTGTCGGACTACAAAACTGTTCATTTGTAATCGTGTCTTCATAGTGTTTGAAGATAGGCTCCTGTACGAGTTCGAAAGTTGTTGCCTCGGTGATCGCATGTTCTTACTTTTCGCGGCTGGGCGTCTTTTGCAGAAATCCATATTTTGCTGTTCTGTCAGAAAGTCTCCTTGTATACGCACTGCCATTCTAGCCTCTTGACATTCTCCCAGCCTGCAGAGATGAGCATTTGAAGCTCGCAGAAAGAGTACCACTGTGTGAATTCACTACTGCATCGGCTAGCTAGTCGATGGCAAAAAGCTCGTTGACTTTCCGTCAGTCGCTTTTATCTGATTGGCACTGAGTAAACGAGTATACGTGTTCCTAGCGAGCAACAATTTATGCTTGCTTTGTTTTAACGCACATTTTATAAAGTTCCGAACCCTGCAACGCTGAAGCTGAACTCCGCGTAATGCAAACAACTGAACGAATGTTGTTTAATTTCGAGAAGCTTTTGAGTGAATGGACAAAAGAAGGCGAAGGTGAAGTACTTCGGTAGCTTCCTTTTACTCAAGGGCAAAGCAAAGTTCCCTCATTAGCAAAAGTTTACTGGGTCAGAAACCAGATTGATGACAGTTAAGCCGATGCGCCAAGCGGACTTCAAATCCCTCCCTTTCTTCACATTGCCTTAATTGGCCTTCTATGTGAAACTAGTAGCTATGTTTTCACCTTCGGGACGGTCATCCTTGCTATCATTAACAAGCTTAAGTTTGGGCAGCATTATTTGCCCAGCGGCCAGTTCCTAACACCCGCGTCGCTTAACCACTGTCATCTGCGGCTGACCTCCAACTGCCTTTAGTTTTCTTCTTGGACCCGCCCTTTGAGGTCATGCCTGCTTTGGCTGGTGGAAGCCGGCGATGTTGTGGAAGCACCCGCTCAGAAAACTTGACTTTCACTGGCCAAAAGACTCCCTCTAAACTCCCTTTGAATTCTAGACCACAGGCGATAAATCACAACTGCAGGCAGCCCCGATCGAGTGAAGCGAATGTTGAAAAAGAAAAGCAGTGTTCGGATACAGAAATGCTTTTTTAAGAACGAAAGTCAAGATGGTATGTCTGGCATGAAGTCTAGCAGACGCTCGTAACCTACTCACAATATTTTGGCCACAGCTGTCGCGTAAGGGCGAATCAAGTCGGCATTCGCCTCTTTTCGGGTCTTCATCTGCATGGTCATTTATAGGAGACCGAGTCAGAAGTGGAGCAATGAAGGAGCATTATTTTGTTATTTCTGAAGACTAGTCATGCTAGTCATAGTCATTCGCACATATGTGACCGGTTCCAGCGCTCCCGATTAGTTACAAATTAATCTAGTGGTAGCGTTTCAAACATATCAGAACCGGTAGTTCCTATGCTTTGTTCATGGTTAATGATCTCGGAAAGCTCCCTTGGATCGGTGAAGAAAACCAGCCCCACAAAGATGGAAGAACGGACTATACGGGTCTGGTCTGACTAAAAAATGGGCATTTTCTACTTCATAAGAATTCCGATTTAGAGCCTCCACAGGCTACCACGGTGAAGAGCAGACGCTATTTCAAAAACATCACTTATGAAGCAGAGAGGCATAAGAATGACTGTTTTCGAGCTTCGGGTGTTCCACACTTCGCGGTTGGGTATGACTGGTTGACGACGGCTAATAAGCCAGAAATGGCCATTCCAGTCTCGCTTGACTTTGTCGGTAATGCCATTCTGCCTAAATCATGCGCCGCTGTGCGGCTGCTGTTTGGGTTCGAGAGAGAGCCCGTAAGGCCAACGGAACGAGTGAGTTGCGTAAGAACGATCGGTGGGCGCCCCCTACCATATTTAACACTGTCGGGCAGCCGTGCACGAAGCCCAGTCAGCGAAGACCAGGGCACTGAACCCGCGTGTGGTTGTACATTGCGCCCCTAAAACTGCCCATGCGATAGATGCGCTGGATCAATACGGAGGCTACATCGGAGTAGGCAGGCGTTATAAGGAATGCACACCCATAACAATTGCCAACATTCGGGGTGTGGTAGTAGGCCCATTTGCCGGCTCACGTCGCGCCTATTTGGATCCCTGTTGTCTCCCCCATTTTTGTTGTTTAAAATCCTGTCCAAGCGTTTTGTTGTGGACCAGGGATGCAGAGTACGCCTAGGTGCGGGTCTACGCCACGCCGGCCGCCTGCGTCTCCTCTCGCCTCCGGTCCTCCCGAGTTGGTCGTGGCATCGGACTCAAGTGGGTAGAGGACAGAATGCTGTAGATGCTGTGCAAATCCACCACAACTATAAACCAATTCACGCACAAGTCCCCCTCTCTGAACTTACCGTGCTGTGGAGCATAAGATGGACATCATCGAAACCGACGATCAAACTGCCGATTGTCTATTGAGTTTTGTGCGCCATCAGCTGTCCTGCGAGTTCATTCTGTTTTTTTCTCGCTCTTGGCAATATGCAAGGTCCTGTGGGAGTGATGTTCACCCGTCAGGTGTGATCACAAGATCAGACATAAGTACAAACGAACTGAACTGTGGAAGGCGCTTAGTAAATGAAGCAAACAACATCTGTGAGTGATACGCGAAATCAGAACTTTCATGAGCCGAATTCTCTCGTCACACCGCCAGGCGTTGAGAGTATCCATCTACTTAGGCTATCCACAGAAATCCAATAAACTCACTGCCGCAGTATTTACCCGTGATACATAGACCGGCTAAAATTCCTTGCTAGGATAATTTGTGGGCAATGGTATAGAGAAGGACCCCACTCAACTGTCAGTTGACTGTGAATCGTGTCATACATGGTTTATGTTAAAGGGAGTTTTATGGGTGGGGCAGTACGTTAGACAATAAACTGACAGAATTAAATAAAACACAGAAATTGCCTGGACGTCTGCCGAAAGTCTTATCCTACGCTATTGTATGACAACGGAAATGAGAGTATTAATTAAAAAAACAAGAAGCGAATTTCACAAAATAACGACTTTTGAGTTAAGGTTTGGGTTCGCGGGAGGTAATCGTTGTTGGCAGTGTAATTTCTGCAACAGTGCAAATGTATGCCAATATAAAACCCCATATGACGCGATTCACAGTCTGTTGGCAATTAAGTGGGGTCTTTCTCTACACCGTTACCCGCAACTTATCCTAATAATTTGCGTTTTCAGATGTCCACTGCAACAACACAACACTGAGTCAGTGTTTTTAACCAACCCAGGAGGTGGAGCACCAAATAAGTAGGCCGATGTTAATTTTAACTATTGACTTTGAAATCGCGTACGATGCAGGCTTATACTATTAGACCCGAGAAAAGTGGTCGCTGACCCATTCTACCGGCTTATGCAGGTTTACAGATAGGAACTGCTTGCTGCATAGTCATAGTTGTTTTAGTAAACGATGCATGTAGTGCGTAGAAAACAACACTAGTCGCATCTTTACCTGAAATTTAGCATTTATACACATTTGTACTTACACAGTGCCGAAAAGAGCAGATGCACGACTGCTTTCCCAAGATCATTTGGTAGCACTACATGAACGTATTTTACCCTAAGGCTAGTGAGTTTTTCAGAAGAAAGTGCAACGAGACGCGTTGTCAGACGCACGCGAGTAAAATTGCGCATTTATGAAGAGAGTTATGATGAGGGAAGACTGTTTGTCGAATTGCAGTTGAGCAGCCGCTGCGTTGCTTTTAGCTGACACAAAACATAAGCATGCATAAAATAGTTGACGACTGTTAAAGTTTATAGGCAAGATCCTGACGGCGGAATCCCCTCCAGAATCAACTTTAGCATGGTACAATGAGGTTGTAATGCAATATTGGCGCACAGAGGAAAAAAGTGTTCGGCAAGTCGCCTTGCTCATGTCAAACTTGTATCTGAATCGATCGCAAAACATTGCAAATAGTAAAATTCTCTGAATGGTGTTTATTCTAATAGATTAATTGTCTCTTGATACTCCGGAGTTTGATGTAAAACACGAGGGACTTACAGTGATGCCGAAATTGAGAATTCACACTTCCTCAATTACATGAAATACTTGAGGGTTTCTAATTTAATGGTGGAAATCATCAGAAATATATGACGTTAAAAACGCCTAAATAACTGACATAAACCTGTGTCGGCGGCGGTTCCGTCAATTTTCCAAAAACAGCCCGCAGATCATCATGCGCACTATAAGCTTTCTACAAGATAACCCCCTAATTGTGCTGGTTGTATGTACGGCAAATTCATAAAGCAACCCCATGTAAAAAATTTATAGGATCGAGGCCTGGCGCTTGCACTACAAACGCTGGCTGCAATATTTACTGATCCATTATTCTCTTTGCGCGCATCGATATAAAACGCCATGAAAGTCGCCTGAGTATATTCGATCTCTGTTATCGGCGGGTCCGAATGACCATTCGGGCTTTCCATATTTTGGACCGGTGAAACTTCTCGAGTACTGTCTAATTCCTTTGACATATATAAATACCTTGTGTCAGTGATAACATTTCGGGCTACGTAAGATCTCATTTTTCTATCAGAAGGAAGTGGTTTTCATGCAGTAAGCTCTGGCAGGTCAACTTCTTTCTGAAAGTTGAACTGGCGATCATCACCTACTCACTAAAGGCTGTCCTGACCGTTCATGTTATCATTCCTGTTAAGCATGGTTTTGTCTGATCATGAGGTTGCACCCTCGTGACTGTCTACTCCGCCACTTTTCCTCGAACTAGCTGTTTGAACGCCTGGCCCCACCTCGTCTGAGCAATCGCCCAGTATGTAGCGGTCATCATAGTAATATGATTTGTCAGTTATTCCAGTTAAACTCGTAAGTGTTCCAACCGTAGGTCTCGTGAACACCATCCTACTAAATACAGCAAGGGCAGCCCCTTGCCGATACGTGTGCCTAAATACCCTTGGATGCCACCAACTGGTTCTTACTGCTCCGTTATTTCACTCTTCTAATACTTGGAGCTTGGCGAAAGAGAAAGGATCAATCAGGTGTTTGTTAACTGAAAACGGTTGTCAGACACAAAATAATTACAAATATCAAAAAAGGGTGAAGTCTGAAAATATGCCATCAAGGGAGCCGGTTTCCTTCCGATCATTATCGGTTGCGCTGGATGCTCGCTGCGGGGTTTGAAGTCTCAACTTCGAGTTTAAATTAGTCTTTAGTATGATAAACACTATTGGAGGTGGCATCTCGGCCGTCAAAGGTTTGACAAAAGGTTAAGAACATAATCTGAGGACTAGTCAGCCTTGAAAGTGACGCTGTCTGCATCGAAAAGATCTAAAGACTCAAACACCGAACTTTGTTACCATTTTATGGGGAATCATCTATGCTAACCGCATTTTATGCAATATCGACGAATTTCTCAACTAACTGGCATGAAGTAAACCTTTGCAGCCGTGTAACACGCCATCCTGTCAAACTGAAAATGTGCGCCAACATGGAATAGGTAGCGCTGCACCGAATATCGAATGTTATCAGCAATGGAAGTTTGTGTTTTTGCTTTACTCGCCTCATTTATTCTACATTTCAGCCTACACTTTTGTGTTTCCCATATTTGGCTTTATTCACTCAGAGGGCCCTGATTTTTAGCAATTTCGCTTATTTTTATCGGATTGTCCGGGCTACTAAATTATACATGTAGATAATTCAGCGACGTTTTGCGGAGGCTATGCAAAGTGAATCAGAAGTACAGTAGGTGGGCTCACTCATGAAATGTCAACCGAAATTCCGAAATGCGTTTTCGTTTCGAAAAGATTAATTGAGTAGGCTTGTAAAACTAGTCAGCCTGCAACATAATTCTATAATATTTCAGTTACCTCAGGATGCCGGCTTTCGAGTTAACTTCTTTCCGGCTACATGCACAAGCCATACTCTGTAAAAAATGGCTACTTAATTGACGGGCACTTTTCTCATTGATTTTAGATGTTCTTAAAAATTCAATTTTATTTCATGGAAGGCGTGCATAAAAATATTAGTTTGTTTGATTATTCTGTACAGTATTACGTCTTTCAATTTTATACTCGAAGGAAATGAATAATTCAGTTTAAAGAAAGTTTCTAATTGTGGGATTTTGTTAATAATGTGAAATTTCCATTCACAAAACGTCATGTCCCTGTATTTGCCGATATGGCTTGCAAAATTAACAATATGGCTCAAATCCACTGCGAACTTTCACCAACCCCATATAGCCTCCTCTTAATGCCGTATAGAAATGCATGGTTTTTCATACGCGGAAAATATACGGGTTGTAGATTGGAAACTCTGAATGCAAGTGTAACGGCGAGTCAGGTTCAAAATTGTTTGGGAATCGGAAAAGCTGTTGAAAACCGAATTATACCCTCCCTTCGAGTATAAAATTGGAAGAAAACGTAATATCCTACCGAATAAGCAAATGAGTGAATATTTTTATTCACCTTTTCCAAGAAATAGAAGTGAATGTTTAAGGGCATCGAAAATCAATGAGAAAAACGCATGCTACGTAAGTAGTCATTTTTACAGAGTATGAGTGTTGCATGCGGCCTGAAGGAAGTTCATTCGAAAGCTGGCATCCTTAGATAACTGAATTATTATAAAATTTTGCTGCATTATGATTAGTTTTACAACCCTACTTGATTAATCTTTTCGAAACGAAAACGCATTTCGGAATTTTGGTTGACATTTAATGAGTTAGACAACCGACTGTAGGTCTTATTGAAAAATGTGGTAATTTTCTCGAGCAAATATATTCATTTAACTGTAACTTCTAACACGGCAAATATTTAGGGATCACTTTGTTAGGCGAAAAAGGGATAGCGCAAATGCTAGGACGAAGTTTTTTTTGCCTGAGTTTTCGAATTCGCGTTCGAACCCAACAGCATAGACGATAATAAACAGCGATAATGGGCGTACTAGGGGTGCAGTTCTTAAACGATGCCGTTGCCGTCAACCAAGTACCTGTTTTAATTAAGCTCTCCTGAATTCATTGCCGATAGTCTCACTTGTTCGTGCGATCGCGTCGCCGTCCTTTCAACTGCTTTCGGTAACTCGTTCTTTCGCTACTAATGGCATCATCACACAATGGTTAGTAGTCAAATCAGTTTGCGACAACCGCATAATCTCCGAAGCGAAGGTCGTGTGCAATAT
The DNA here is from genome assembly GCA_902702965.1 of Spirometra erinaceieuropaei. Taxonomy (NCBI): domain Eukaryota; kingdom Metazoa; phylum Platyhelminthes; class Cestoda; order Diphyllobothriidea; family Diphyllobothriidae; genus Spirometra; species Spirometra erinaceieuropaei. The sequence continues at coordinate 145,458 of CACRXP010000769.1, forward strand.
GCATTTGAATTTAGCCTGCATTTCTTGCTGGATGAGGGGCATTATTTTGTGGATTTCCTAAAATCTTGAGACATTGCACTTGGACTTAAAAATACCGCTCTTTCATTCCTCTATAGCCTGAAATTATAATGAGAACGCCTTGACATATGTGCTTGAATTATTCCCTGGATGCTTGCTTTACTTAACTCTGCAGTAGTACAGACAAACTGTGTCTCCCTGCAGGTTCATCAATTTTACCCACTCGTCAAGATCAATTGTTCGGCCGACCTGCGTCTCTTCTTGTGCAGTCTTTACGCTCCCATCTGTGTGCCGAACTGGCACTGGAGACTGCCTGCCTGTAGATCCCTCTGCGAGAGTGCGCGCAAAGGCTGTACCCCGGTAATGCGTCTTTACGGCTTCATATGGCCTGAACGGATGAACTGTGATCGATTTCCCGAGGATGTAAGTTCCACCTCTTTTGTTCCCTAACAACCTTCTTAATTAAACTGGTCTTAGACTGGCTATAGAGTGAAAGACTGTTGCGAGTTCTGCGTTCTAAGGGCCCAGGCATGTGTTGTCGGTGATGTGATTGCAGTTTTGTCACCTCCTCTTCCTCCTCCTCCTCCTCCTCCTCCTCCTCCTCCTCCTACCTCTACACACTTATTCACATTCCATCTCACTAACTTTTACTCGAGATTCATCCTCGCGTCCCCTTTGAAAGCTTTCAGTTACTTCCATTTCGCTGTATTAAAACATCGATAGGGAGGAAATCTGGAGCAGTATATTAGACTCCCTAGATATTCTTCGCTTTCCTTTTCATCTCGATGTCTATGCTCTTTTTTCTGTTCTCTCTCCTCTTTTCCTTCCCTTCCTCCTCCTCCTCCTCCTACTCCTCCTCCTCTTTCCCCCTCCTCCCCCTCTTTCATGTCCTCACCCACCTCAGCTAGTTCAGCACTCCCAACAGTACACTTTTAAAGAGTACCTTTAGTTCACTCATGCTTCGTATTGTGTCCACTTGTGCTGCGTGATTCTTATTGAAGTCGACTTCATTTTTCTCAGGTCTGTAGGAAGGAATTTTAATAACTAAATCAGAAAAACTGGTTCATTATGGCTATGGAAATAAACAACGAAGACACAGCTAGATGAAGGTTACAGCGCTTCTGTTCCTGCCCCTAAAAGAGATTTCACCCTGAATACTCACGAGGACTTTTTTTATTGCCGATGGTCCTGTTTTCTTCAGCACAGATGGAGGGATTTGCGTTTGCGTTCAACTAGACGCACGACTCCCTAGTTTTTAGAAAGTTGTGACAAGTTTTCCATAGCGTAAACATAAGTCCCCACTGTATAATTTCTGGGGTAAACAACCCTCACCAGAAATTGTTTCGAAGAGACCAGACTTGGGCCAGTTTACTCTTTTCTCTCCTTCCTCATATCCTTTGCCCGGCGTCCCTCCACAAGTTTGACTTGGCCGTTTTGGTTAAGCAGTAAGCATTCCTAGTAGGTAAATGTAGAGCCTGAGTTTTCAAATTTTTCTCATCGCACTGTCGTCGAATTTTTTAGCGTATTTTTTGACCCGCACCCCCTTCGTCCTTCTAGTTGCCGCATGTTCCCTGATTTCTCCTACTTCTCCAATACTTAATAATGAAACAGCTCTCCGAAAGAGGCAAAACTTGTAAAGTTACCTGAAACCTACCCCTCCTGGTTCTTGCTTAAAGTATTCTACACCATGTTCACAATTTTGTGTTTCTTCCGTACAAACATCTCAGTGACCAATGGGGATTCAGATTATTCAGACTGATGGAACCCAACGAATGACATTAAGATGTGTGACTTAAAAAGTTAAACTGCGTGTCACCTGGCACAAGTCTGGGTGCAAAAGCCGTCATTTCGGGCTAATTATTCTTCCGAAAAATTAAATTAACCCTGTCTCTATTTGTGCAATAAATATCACGACAGAGGATTGATTTCATCGCTGTAATCACGTCAACGAGATATCACGACAATGAAATTTTGGCATGCACCCTGCCTAGTGTTCTTATTTCCCAGCAGATTCTCATGCAGTTTCTAACATCCCGTAGAGATGTAACGATGTGACTGGTTTTTGTTAAGGTATGCCATATTTAATGCGGAAGCTTTTCTTATTTTATATTAAAAACCAGGCTTTAGGGAGTTAACAGCTGATTTACAAAATCAAAAATCATCGATATAGATTGCTGAAAATAGGATGGAAGATAAGACTTGACAAAATAGAGACAAGGACGATGGAAAAAGGAGACATACTAATCTATAGCGCGCATTGCCCCCCATCAGGGTTTGCCATGAGGACAATGATCCTCCGAACTAATATGAACTAATATGAAGAGCATTTTATCGTCTGTGGACAAGTCGCACTCAAGCTACGTTGTGGAGAATGGTCCTCTGCAAACACCGGCCCTGGGCGAGAGGAAAGGCCCATATTAGGCCAGTTAAATTAATATTATCATGACGGGCTGGCAAGGTCCTCTGATCAGGATGGATACCTTGATGAACGCTTCACTCAGAACCGCTAAAAACATTGAATGCGCATACGTTCGAGTCTCTTGTGAAAGGCAGCCTCTTCCACTGCTCTTTAGTTGACATGCGAAGTGGATCTGTCGACGTGGCCTCCATACTGCCGCTGCTGCTGCCACTGCACTGCGCTGGCCAGTGCGTCTCAGCTCGCAAAATGTCAAAAGCAGAGAAATGCGGAAAAAGACAGACGAGACAGGCGTGCTCGTGGGCGCGAAAACATTCACGCCTGTCCCTATCCTCTTACCGCGGGAGTGATGAGCATGTGGACAGCACACCTTAGCTGTGAGAGAAAGTAAAACGGTTGAATTCAAAAACCAGGCACTTCCCACATACTGCCATAGTTGTTAGCGTGAGGACTGTTATGCGGAGAGTTTCATATATAAGTAAATTTGTGTGTGGGCGCGGAAATGAGGACTGTTCACCCAGTTACAGATCAGATCAGATTACAAGCACGTCGTTGTACATGGGGTAAAGCTTCTGGATCTGAAGCATGGTGTGGTGGTTCATTGTTTCGCAGTTCCACGAGATGTGAACACGCCCAGGAATTGTGGAAATCCTGGAAATTCAAAAGAAATGCGACTCTTACGGTGTTTGGCTCAATGAAGTTTTAGGCTGATTTACACACACGGTAGCCCCGCCTCGTTTATTTATAAATCCAAGCCAAGTGACTAAGACCTGCATTTCCGGCAGCGTTAAAATCAATGATGCATATGGCGAAACAGCCAATTCGATAAAAGATTGTATCGTCATTTATTCGGTTTCGGCATGAAATATATCGGAAATTATTTGCTGACTTTATACTAAAATTCCCGACGTCATGGAAATGAAGGAATACAACAGAGGCAGGCTTGGTCATATACGACACTTCTGTCTGACTTTCGAACTGTCCGCCTCTAAAAACCATATGAAGTCTGTTCGTATTATTTTCTTTGGGAGTTAGAATATTTACTGCAGATCAGCATGTAATAGGTCTCTTCATGAAAAGGACAGAAATGTATGACATTTTAGTAGACATTTCGAATGTGAACAGCTCTCTGTCCTGAAGTGGTTGACATCCTTCACAACGAAGTCCCCATCTTTTTGATACCTTCGCGCTACTCTCTCTTAAAACCTCCCATTCTCTTTTCAGACCTAATAATTTTTTTTGAAAAATCCATTGTGTTGCCTATTGCATGCAGCGTTTTCCTCCCTACGACATCTTCAGCATTTAATTTGACTATTCACAGATACCTCCCTTCTCTTCATCCTTAATCGTCCTGATATCATTCTAAGGCGTATTGCTTACCCGCCCACTTGTGTTATTGGTAGCTTTTATTAATTTTTAGTCGAGAACATAGTACAACGACATTTTTACAATGGTCAGATACTTTGTCAATTGAATTCAGTCTGTTGTCGCCCATACTGTTTACCTCGATTCAGTTGGTGCAAATTCACTCCGTCCAACCCGATGGGATTTCCATCATATCTCCTGTTGAACGCCGGTGCACCAATAATCAGCCTACCTTTTCATGTTACGAGACGTAAGAATGGAAGCTGGGGGTGGGCCTGTTGTCATAACAATCACACATTTCAATGATATTTTTAACTCTCAACCTTTAGCCATTCGCACAGCAACCTAACTGATGGGAAAATGTTTTTATTGAAAATTTTAGAGTTGGTTCCAAAGTATAGCTTGCTATTCCTCTCTCATGTGTGCGGGTGCGAATGTCCATATGTTTAGGAATTTAGGTCTCAGTTCAAGGGCCTAGATAGTCCTTGGTTTTCAGTTTGACGAGCCAACAATGATATGGTTTATGGTCGGGACAACTAACTCCGGGGAGCAGTTGTGCTAACAGAAAATAACGGGCGACATTTTTTTTGCACATGCCAGAAAAAGAAATAAAAGACCTCGTGGCGGCTGCTGCGTAAGGGCGGTCAAGTTGTTTTAAGATAGTCATCGGGGTAAAAATACAACAATACAATGCCTTTTTGACTATGCCTCCAAAGGGACATTACGTTCATTTACATTACGTGACCGATCTCATGAAATGTTGGCCGAAATTCTGAAATGCGTTTTCGATTACGAAGGATAACCTAGGTGGGGTTGTACTAGTGATTAGCATGCGACATGATCCTATAGTATTTTGAACTCGCTATTGAAACCTCTTTTTTCGATCCCCTGCAGAAACCACACTCAGAAAAAATGACTACTTCATTGGTATGCATTTTTTTCACAATGCTTTTTGATAGTCTAAAATTCAAATATATTTTACAAAAAATTTGCACTGCAATATGCTTTTTTTACAGGTTTGGTATAAGGAAGGTTGTATTTCGGTTGTAAAAAGTTTCTAATTATGAGATTTTTAAGACCGTGCGATGTCCGTATACACAGCACCGCCCATGTCCGTTTACTAATGCTCTTCATGAAATGTACAACATTGGCCGAATCCATTGCCAAGCTTCATTAATTCTGTATGGTCTCTTGACAAGTGCATAGGGAAATATATGATTTTGCTTACGTGGAAAGTATACACCTTGTAGACTGAAATCGCTAAACGCTAATGCAACGGCTGACCTTGCTCAAAGTTAATCAAGAATTTGGAAACATTTTCAAAACCTAAATATGCACTTTCTTTGGGGGTAAAATGTAAAGAAAATATGATTTTTATGCCCAACCCGTAAAAGAAAGCATATTTCTATGCACATTTTCTAGAAAATATATTTAAATTTATAAGGCCGTCGAAAACCGGTGCGATAAATGTATGCTACTTAAGTAGTAATTTTCTTCTGAGTGTGGTTTCTGCAGGCGATCGAAAAGAGATGCATTCAATAGCGGACATCCTGGCGAGTTCGAAATACTATAGGATCATGTAGCATGCTAATCACTATTACAACCTCACCTAGGTTATCCTTCGTGATCGAAAACGCATTTCAGAATTTCAGCCAACATTTCGTGAGATCGGTCACGCACTGTACTATTTTCATTAAGTGGTGTCCTCTTTTAGGTGTTTACAATACGGAAGATTAAAATTTGTAATATAACAAAGCTCTTAGATGTCCACCTCTTTTTCTCAACACATATGCTCCCTGAAGTAAGTAACCCCGGCCACAAACCATAGACTTGCCCACGAGCTGCACGAGACTAGAGTCGCAAGAAAGTTCTTATACTTGGAAAAAGTCGAAACATGCAACAAGAGGACATAACGGATACTAGTCATTTTACTTTGCAGATGAAAACGCAAAATGCCGGCTAAAATTTAAATTTATGCCACAGTTCAGTCCTATTTCTTCTTTTTCTCTGCCTTCTCCCTCTTCTTCTGATGTTGATAGCTTTGGACATAAAGGTGTGAATGTATGCATACTTTTAAATGAAACTAATCGACGAGTCATTGCTTCCCACTTTGTAGAAACAGTGTGTTAGTCGCGGAGACAGTGGTACAGTTACCTCAGGCGAGGAGAGATCGGGCGGAACTGGGGGGACGGGCGTCGAATCCAAACCTCCAGACAAACCAGCAGCAGGCAACGGGGGTGAAAAAACCGCCTGGCAATCAAGTGAAGGGAACTCGAAGACAGTTCGCCTTTGCTATCCCTGCCGATGCAGGGAACCCTTCATTCGAGATCATAGACCACCCTTCAATGAAGTATCCACGGGTGGCGTTGCCGGCTGTTTGCCATCCTGCCACAGTCCAGCTTTTTACGACCTGGCGGACCGCACATTTGCCACCTTTTGGCTAGGTCTCTGGGCTTCACTCTGCGCCCTCTCTACATTCACCATCGTGGTCACCTTTCTGGCCGATCCCGCACGTTTTCAGTATCCTGAGAGGCCAATCGTCTACCTTTCGGCTTGCTATTTGTTGGTTGCTGTTGGCTACCTTATCCGTGTGGTTCTGGGCCACGAGAACGTTGCTTGTGAGGGACCTGCTCTGCGAAGAGGAACTACCGGACCAGCGCAATGTTCCATCGTCTTTATTCTTACTTATCTATTTGGAATGGCGGCCTCCGTCTGGTGGATTATACTAACCTTCACGTGGTTCCTTGCGGCTGGTCTCAAGTGGGGCAGTGAGGCCATCGCCAAGTACTCACAGGTAAGTAGGCAAAAATTCTCCTGCGGCGATAGCAACAATGTTAGTGTTAATAGTGGCGCGGTGTCTTCCTCGCATCGACACGCGTCTCTGTCTGCACGTGCCATGGACACGGCGACTGCGAAGTGCGCAGGTCATCCGGCGGGCCCTAATGGCAGAGTTGAAATGAATAATTTCCTCGGAGCACTTTTTATTCCCCGGGGGTTCTACCCTCACAGCCGTGATTTTTAAGACTAACTGATAGCAGAATTTGGTTTTTTAATTGAAAGCTTACTGGAATGGCACACCAGGGGAGATGAAGTCTGATTTGTATAGCCACTTACAGTAGATGTGCTAACTCATGAAATGTCAACCAAAGTTTCGAAATGCGTTCTCGTTTCGAAAAGATAAATTAAGTAGTGTTGTAAAACTAATCACGATGCAGCATAAATCTATAGTGATCCAGTTACCTCAGGATGTCGGCTTTCGAAAGAACTTATTTTCGGCTGCATGCAAGATCTATACTCTGCAAAAAGTGACTACTTACGTAGTATGCAATTTTCTCATTGATTTTCGATGCCCTTGAAAACTCAATTATATTTCATGGAAAACATGCATAAAAATATTCCTTCTTTTACTTATTCGGTAGATAATCACGTCTTCTTCCAATTTCATACTCAAAAGAAGTGTATAATTCGGTTTTAAAAAAGTTTCTAATTGTGAGATTTTTTAATACCGTTAAATAACCGTTCATAAAACGTCATGTATCTGCATTTACGAATGTGGCTTGTAAAGTTAATAATATTGCTCAAATCCACTGCTTAATTTTATGAACCTCATATGGTCTCCTCTTAACACTGTAGAGAAATGCATGGTTTTCCGTACACGGAAAATATACAGCTTGTAGTTTTGAAACCCTGAATGCAAGTGTAACAGCAGGTCGGGTTCAAAATTATTCGGGAATTAGAAAAGTTTTTTAAAACCGAATTATACTCTTTTTGAGTATGAAATTAGAAGAAGACGTGATTTTCTTCCGAATAAGTTAAAGAATGAATATTTTATGCATGTTTTCCATGAAATATATTTGAATTTTCAAGGGCATCGAAAATCACTGAGAAAATTGCACACTACGTAAGTAGGCACTTTTTGCAGAGTATAGATCTTGCATGCAGCCGAAAATAAGTTCTTTCGAAAGCCGATATCCTGAGGTAACTGGATCATTATAGATTTATGCTGCATCGTGATTAGTTTTACAACACTACTTAATTTATCCTTTCGAAACGAGAACGCATTTCGAAATTTTGGTTGACATTTCATGAGTTAGCACATCTACTGTATTCTGTAATTCAGTGGATTCCCTTCGTAAGTCTTTTCCGACAGACAGCCTCTGAAGAGATCCTACAACTTTTTTAGGAGAAGACTGTAGCAATAAATCTCATAGAGCAAGCTTTGCCACTAGTGACAAAACACGAATAGACATCACGGATAGTTGTCAACTAAATCATACATAGCTATTTTTGCACCCGTAAGTGCAGACCTTTACAGTACTTGGTTTAGAGTACAGAAAATTCTTAATTTTTTAAATTATGGAAATTCCATGTTTTGAACTATTAGGAACAGCAGTACTGTTATCACTTAGGGCAAACAGACTATTGGTCCAAACTAATAAACATTTTGTACCAATGAGTAGAGCTCCTATGTCCTATGCCGATGTTGCTCTCACACGACTTTTTTGCCATTGCACCCTGTCCTTATGTGATAGCGCTGATATCTTCTTATAAAGACGGCCCATGATATCATTAATGGCACTGCTTATAGCAATGTCACTATAAGCACATACAAAGATTGAAAGCGATGCAGATAAATAAGCTACGAAGACATTGCTGGAACTTTAGCCGTTATCGAAGTCCAATTCAGAAGCGCCTTTGCAATACTGACTTAAAGTCCGACAGTAAAGGCCTAAACTGTAGTTCTAGGTGATTATTTCGGCAAGGACGATTTCGCGAATGGCTTAATTATCAGGCATTTGACCAGGTAACAAATGCGGAGTTAGTCTTCGGGTCACAGCGCGCACCTGGACGTTACTGACTTCATGCCCAGTGGTCAAATGGTTCGAGTTTGAACCCCAGGTTATTCAGACCTTCGGCTTGGGATATGACCGACTGACAGCAGCTCATATGCGAGGAATGTCCATTTTGGACTCTTTTTCAGCATTCCTTTTGCTTTACTGCCTTTTGCCATGCAACCACCTGCAACAGCTGTTGGGTGGCATTAGGTTAGAAGGGGACGAGCGTGCCTTCGATCGCAGTCGCTCCAACGCTGATTCAGCGACTGAGTAGTGAGACGTTTGAATTGCAGCTCAATGATATAGAAATACGGATTGGCTCTCAAGGACACCTAGACATGATTTTGGGATATGACCGGCTGATGACGACTAATGGGCGAGGAATGACCCTCACAGTCTACCCCCGCCATTTTCGGTGTTCCCGTCTGTGACTGAATATTACTCACTCCATCGTCAATAGGTCCGCTGGGATTCGCGGTCATCTTGCTCGTCCAACCCGTAACTCCTACCTATTGTCCGTTCATTAAAAAATGATGCGCTCGGTATAGTGCATAACCTCTTCTTTAGAGCCCACCACTGACCGCTCTGATCCTGTGCCAGACAGACTCTAATTCCTCAACGGGTGCCTCTTGGGTGAGCCAAGCGGCAAATGGGCTGGACAAGTACGAAGGGCAGATCTGAGCATGACAGGCGTTATTGGGGACGCGTACCCATAGCAACTGTGTGGGGCCGTGATGGCACGCCCAGGCGCAGGCTTACGACACGCAAGCCACCTGAGCCCGATCCAGCCTCTGGTATTTTTTTATCTCCTCTTGATACCGGATACAGGTGTGTGGGGAAGAGAGATTGCGGTAGATGTTGTGAAAGTATGATATTAATATAAACTAATTCCTGCTCAAGTCATCGTCTCTGCATTCACTTTAATGCGGGACAAATGGTGGAAGCTGGTGGACACGACGGTCGGACTGCCGGGTCTTTGGCAATGATTGTAATTTTTCATATTGACCCAACTGTGAAAAACTCGGCGCCTCGGTGGGATTCGAACCCACGCAGTAAGGGGGAAGGCTTTAGTACAGCCAACGCTCTAACTACCTGAGCTACGAGGCCCCGCCAGGCGACGCGAGTTTTATCACACTTGGGTCAAGTTACCCGCCCAACCTACTGCAACGTCTGGAATCCACCAAATCTGATACAGTAAGTTGACTGCCCAAGCAGGATTTCCTAAGTAATTCACCTAGAATGCACCAGATGACTACTAGGCTCACGTAATTCATTGATATTTTGGCAGATTTTGAATAATTCATATTGACCCAACTGTGAAAAACTCGGCGCCTCGGTGGGATTCGAACCCACGCAGTAAGGGGGAAGGCTTTAGTAATTATCACTGCCTGTCTTCTGGTAGTCAAGACTCCACAGATGACTGACTCCCAAGTGTGCAGTCAGTCTCGTGAAAACGCGTCTAGCTAAATACTGCTGGCGAATTGTGTGTAACTGGACTGCGAGCCTCCGCTTACAATGAGTTGCGTCACCGATGCATCAGGCAACTAGTTCTCCTCATTCAAGTCAAATTATAGAAGGCTTGAGGGAATCCAAATGTTCGTAGGCTTGTAAACTGTACTTATTCTAGGATCTTAACATACAGTAAGTAGGCTAACTCATGAAATGTCAACCGAAATTCCGAAATGCATTTTCGTTTCGAAAAGATGAATTAAGTAGAGCTGGAGAACTAATCATCAAGCAGCATAATTCTGTAATAAAGTTAGTTACCACAGGATGCCGGCGCTCGAGTGACCTCTCTTCCGGCTGCATGCAAAACCACACTTTGTAAAAAATGACTATTTAAATAGCATGCATTTTTCTCATTGGTTTTCGATGCTCTAAAACTTCAAATATAGTTCATGGAAAACATGAATAACAATAATCATTCTTCTGCTCAGTCGGTAGAAAATTACGTCTTCTTCCAATTTTGTACTTGAAAGAAGGGCATAATTCGGTTTTCAAAATATTTTCCATTTCGCGAATAATTTTGAACCCGACCTGCCGTTACATTCGCATTCAGGGTTTCCAAACCACAAACCATGTATTTTCCGCGTACGGAAAACCATACATTTCTCTACGGTATTAAGAGCAGACCATATGGGGTTCATAAAATTTAGCATTGGATTTGATTCATACTGTTAACTTTACAAGCCACATTGGTAAATGAAGAGACATAACGTTTTATGAACAATCATTTCACGGTATTAAAAATTCTCACAATTAGAAACTTTTTTAAAACCGAATTATTTCCCTCCTTCGAGTATAAAATTGAAAGAAGACGTACTTTTCTACCGAATAAGTAAAAGCATCAATATTTTCATGCATGTTTTCCATGAAATATAATTTGACTTTAAGGGGCATCGAAAGTCAATAAGAAAATGCATGCTACTTAAGTAATCATTTTTTACAGAATACAGTTTTTGCATGCAGCCTGAAGAAACTTCGTCCGAAAGCCGGAGTTCTGAGGCAACTGAAATATTATAGAATTATGTTGCAGGCTGACTAGTTTTACAAGCCTACTCAATTAATCTTTTCGAAACGAAAACGCATTTCGGAATTTCGGTTGACATTTCATGAGTTACCCCACATACTGTAGGTTCTCCATCATAGGTTATGGGCAACCAATAAAATGTACACCGCTAGTAGTCGAGGCTATTTTATGGACTCCAGTTTTCAAAACCACGGTTCAATATGGTCGTAATATTTCTTATCCTAGATATGCGTCGTCGTTAGAATAAGTCATCCATAGTAGCCATAGAAAAGGCATGAAATGCCTAAGATGAAAGCTAAAACTCGCATGTTTACAGCACTTGTCAGTTTCGACAAAAGTACCGTTGAATCGAACCGGAGTTAGGCCAACTTGGTAGAAAAGGGAGTAAGCAGCTTAAAGCATCGTAGCCGCAATTTTTTGACTTGTTATGCTCGGATAGTATATTCGCACGTGTGCGCTTCTCCACTTGTTGGTGATGGTGGGGGGGAGGGGGACAAGTCCTGGTCACTGGATGTGAAAGAACCTCGTTTACTTACATCTAATGTCATCTCCATAATTCACGTCTGTCCAAGTGGACTTCTGTCAGGATGTCGGAAACATTGTGCGGCCGCTGTCTGCTGTTTCTCGAAAATGTGCCTCCACCACCCTGATGGTCCCGGCTCAAACCGCTGCCATCCGTAGCAGCTACTGCGAACTGAAAATTTCATTTCCTAGCCCCGCATCCTGCTGGCTTGTTCTGTCGACCGCTACGGCCGACTCGTGTTGACAGCGAGTAGGCATATGGGGACAAAGGGTAGACCTGTCGTATCGTGCGGCTGCGCCCAGTGTAATTAAATGCGCTGGGGGAGACCATTTAAATTTCTAGAACAGGCGTGCTGCATCCTCAGTGCATCACCTTTATGTGTGCCTTGGTAGCAGTGCCGGCTAAAGCAGTACTGGGATGCATCATACAGGAATGAAAAAATGACAATAACGGGCAGTGGACTCTTGTTTGTCAGCGGCGAGTTTACAAGCAGATTGTCCACCACCACCACCACCACCACCACCACCACCACCACTACCACCACCTTTCCTCCGCTTACCTATTGGGAGTTACGCTCTATCCACATCTGTGCAGCTAGGCGTCGGACAGTCAGTCTATTCAAATATGAACTATACTTCACTTTCAAGTTTGCTGCACAAAGTTGCCTTTTAAAATTGTACAGGCTGTTGGTAAACTTCAATATTTCACACTCACGAACAGTCTGGATTCGTATTTGCTTGTCTTTTATGTCAAAACCAGGTTTGGAGCGGACTTCAAGTTATAGTTTTGTAAGTTAAATTGACTTGTGCCCCACCACTGGCTTTTTGGCGTCCCTCGTTTGGTTATGGCAGACTGATGACGACAAATGCCCCAGAAATGGCAAACTAAATCTTGCTTGTCCTTATCGGTAACACTTCCTACCCTAGCTTCTCTATGTATTCCCGTCAAATTCTGACGTCCGACCTACAATAGCTTCTCCAATCATCCGCCCTTCAATATGCACAATAGAACAGAAACTAGAAGACAAACACTGACAATTTCGAGTCTTTGTTTTCCATCTCGTCTTTTGAGGTTAGGTCAGACTTTTTTCCCAAGATGGCATTAGCAGGAACTGTAAACCAGAAAGAGAAACATTTTTCCTGTGAGACAGTTGGATAAAAATTAAAGCCACTCTGAACTATTGACCGAAGTAAATATCAACCTAAGCTGAAAGCGGTAAGCATGGATACTTTAGGTTTCAGAAAAGCAACTTGATCCGACAAAAACTGTGCCGAAAGCAAACGGAATTTTTTGTCCTCCACCGTGTGAAAGCCAGACTTTCTCGAATTTCCTAATCGTCTACTATGTTGCCATCAGAGTTTAATCAGAGAAAATGGTGAAAAACCCCCAGTGAGATGACAGACTGATGGTAAAGACTGGTTTAACGCTGGATGAAGTATCATCTCTATTCGTGATTCGTTAAGTATCTGAAACTGCATCCGTGATATGCGCAGACGCCTGCCGTTATTCAAAAGAATCTGATCCTCCTCAGTTAACCAAGTCGACTTCGTTGTCACGTAACTTCTGCTGCTAGACCTAAGTTACATGGTAAAACTGGAATGCCTATTCCTTCCTTGCAAACAGAACATGTAGGTGAACGACATTCCTAACTGGCTTTTGTCGTTCCTGACTGCAACTGGAAGAACATGAGTTGGGAAGTTGATATGGCAAAGACACTTGACATAAATGCTCCATAGCCAACTGGCCGGTAAGATGTGGTTATGCGGCCACACCTGATGGACACAATACTGCTAGGGCCTAGAATTAGGGGGTAAGGGTAACTATTTCTCAACCACTTTAAGTACAACAGCGTATTCCCAATAGCTTTTTTTGCATGCAATTACTTGACTTCGTCGCCTGTGCGTTCCCCGGACCCACGTGTAAAAAACCCTGTTGTAACCGGTCCAGTATTACAGGTGGCTGGGGTTTATTTACCTCAGGTGTGGCTACATAAGCATATCTGATCCACTGGCATTCCGAAATAGGCCTCGGGCGAACTACCAGATGTTACAGCATCGCCGGCTGATTACGTATAATAAGCCAGAACCAGGTACAACAACGTTCCTTCTCTTTATGATAACATTTCTGACTATCTCAATCGGTTTCTGTTGGAAATTCACTGAGGAATTTAGAAAGTTTGACTTTGGTAATACACTTGATTCGCATCTTAGACGAACCCTAGCAAGTAACCCCACCAGTTACAGTAGAAAATTTCCCTTTCATCCAAGTTCCACGTCATTCAAGTGGCCAATTATTTAAGTTTCCCCAACTGCTTGCAGTAGTGATCTTGTAATATTAATTCCACCTCTGTATATTCAGTTCATGCGGAATCCGGTGATACTAATGTCCCGCTAGTTAAACTTGGGGAGGTTTGGAGGCACCGGTATGCTTACACAAACTCGCTGGATATTTGGTCTGCATTTGGTTTGATTTTTTAATTCTAGTTTGCTTCCATCTAGACCGGGCTTATACTCCCGCTGTTCCGAAGGATTCAATACTATGCAAATAAAAAAGGACGAAAACAAAACCTGTAACTCCTCCTGTGTGGAGGCCCTTACCCTAGTTCTGTAGAAGATGTCCAACAGAACAATCGCAGCATTAATGAGGGTGGCATGGAAAACGGAGACCAGATTTACCGTCTTATAATTCTCTCTAGTAAACCACTGCACTCTTCCGAGTTGCCAATGTAAATGTTGAATTCAACCTCGTTTCATGATAACCATACATGTTGAATCCTAAACCTTTAAACTGAGTGATGTATGTGTTTCCCTTCTATCTCTTTATAGGCCTTCCATTTCGTCGCTTGGTTCTTTCCTGGTGCACAAGCGATGATAATTTTGACAATGTCTGCGGTGGATGGTGACCCCGTCGGTGGCTTGTGTTACGTGGGCGCTACGAGCATCACCAATCTCAAGGTCTTCGTTCTAGCCCCTCTATGTGTCTACTTAGCTCTGGGAACCATCTTCCTGCTGGCTGGCTTTGTCGCCCTCTTTCGAATTCGTAGTGTTATCAAACTGCAAGCGCCTGGTGGAGCCAAAACAGAAAAACTAGAGAAGCTGATGATCCGAATTAGCATTTTTGGCGTCCTTTACACGGTACCGGCTGCAGTGGTCATTGCTTGCGTCGCCTACGAAATGGTCAATCGGGAGTCCTGGCAGTTGGTGCACAACTGTCGTTGCATTGGCAGTCCTTTGGGTCACATCGATCGCATATACTCGGCTGTAGATGGACAACTGAATCAGGATCTGGTCCGCTCAGCAGAAAGTATAATCTCCGAGCACAAGCGTCTTTTCAAGTTGGGTGAGCTGGAGGACCAACATCTGCAGGAGAGCTGGAACCCCTTCACGACAACCACAAATGTCCAGCCTGAGTATGCGATATTCATGTTGAAGTATTTCATGTCACTGGTGGTGGGCATAACTTCGGGTTTCTGGATCTGGTCAAGCAAAACTCTGGAATCCTGGCGTATGTGCTGTCACCGGCTTGTGCGAAGAGATACCCCTATGTCACCAGCCTGTGGCCCTTCACGTGGATTCGGTGGAATAAACAGCCAAATGCCGGTCACATCGCCGAGTGGAACAGGTTGGAACGAAATTAACGAGGCTCGCTGGGGAGGCACAAGTCCAGCTGGAGACACGGGCATTGCCCTTTCCAGCCCCAGCAGTACAATTACAATGGGTGGAGCTCAACGGAAAACTCAGTGGGGTGTAGAAGAAATTGTCCCCGGAATGCAGCTCCTGCCAAATAACTCCTCCACTCCGCAATCCCAAATTACCCACCTTCGGGCGCATGGGGAGCTGATGAGAAGGAGTGCGGGACAAGGGATGACTGACCAGAGAATCCAGTCCAGCGGCTACCCGACTTCCTACGGCCCGGTCAACGGTACCCGAAGCAGTACCAGCGGATCTCAGTCGACATCCCATGGTCAAATCCCGAAGCAACAAAATGCCAGGATGATCGTGACCCAGAACGCTATTTGAGTTAAAAAGGTGCACCTAGAATCAACCACCTTCCATTCAGACATTATTGAATGGCCACACCGACTGAGCATGTACATAATGTAGACCTGGCTTGTTTAACTAGGCCGGCTCAGTGTTACTATCCCACCGGAGTTTGTGTCCAGGGTGTCATCAACAACAGGGTCCAACCTCAGTGTTTTACAGTTTGACCGTCACTGTTGCCTTCCGTCTCCGCCGTGAATCGAGCATTTACATGCAGGCAGGGGGTGGCTAAATCCCGTGCACTCACCTAAACCGCCTTCGTGATGTAGAAGGATTATATTCACCTGCCTTGACGAGTTCCCCATTTTTGCTAGTCAGTACAGAGAAGCGACCAGCTATGACCCAACACATAAACCATAGATTACGTATTCCCCTCCCCCTCCGCCACCTACCACCTCGTCAAAACAACACAAACTTTGGCCATTTAGTCAGAGTTGGCGTATCCAGCACACACTCAAAAATGCCTTTTGGTGCTCCAGTTGAATGCTGGCCTACCTGGAAAGACTGACAAATACTTTGTACCTTTAATACTCTTTCACCGAGGAGAAAGCATCATGTTCGGCGAGTCGCAGTCACCTCGATTTCGCTAGTACTTTATTGTTGAATATATGCACATTTACAAACCTACTGGGCATCATGCTTCATTAAATCCGGCTGTACTGGGAGCTGATGAAGTTCTGAAAAAGAAAATGCACTTTATTTGTGAGTGCATTTCAGTTTACATCCACACGTGGACAGAATACCGTCCGGGAATCTAAAATATGGAGAAAATTTAACTGACCTAGATGCAAAAACGTACGTTTAAGTAGAAAAGGACGACTTCCATGTTCTCTAAATACGGCCAAGAACAGAACATATTCACAGATTTTATCCGTTGCCGCATACTTTCTTACATCTGCAGCTTTGCCGTGCATACATCACGATCTCTCTCCAATTGGAACACTACTCTAGCTTCAGGGCATTTACATTTAATCAGAGATCTTGCCTACGAGTAGAAACGAGCGATTTCTTCTCCGTAACAATTTGTAAAAAATATGATTTTTGGCAAATTTCTTCTCAGACCATTGAGTGCTTCTGACAGAAGAAAGCGACTTTTCAATAATTTTAAGGCGTTTGCTCAGGCCTTTCTGCAGTCTACAACCGAGAATTTTCCTGAGTCGAGTTAGCGGGCGTGCTAGATATTTTTAATATATTTGAGAGTTGTCGACTTTCCTGGACTTTCCATAGCACACAAAGTTGAACATTTCTTACGGGAAGAGTGCAGATTGAAGTTCTGAATTGAAAGAATATGTAGAATCGCAATTACTTTTCCTAATTATGCATTTCGGTGAAGTGAGGTTCCTTCATAAGAGCTAAAAGAAAGGAAAATTTTGTCCATTTGCTCAGAGACATACGACTGATTTTAGTAAGACTTCTAAAAACAATGTGAACAAGAACGGATGCCGTCTTCATAAAAAGACTTTCCATCTGGAATTTCTGCGCTGACAGGCAGCTCCTTAGCCCTCCAAACTACAAGTGAGGTCTCCGAGATGAAAAAATTAGCTAAAAGCAACATTTGAAAACTACTGGAAGAGACCATTATGGCAAAGTCCATTCAGAAAGCTAGAGGTAGACAGCGGGTGGCAAAACATAAAAATTAACCGCAATCTACCTATATGCTATCGCATTGGAAAGGCTATGTGAAATTGAAAACTAGACAGCAGGGTATGCAATACAAAACCGGCTCTTACGTGTAGTACGCTGTAATCTTAGTAAACAATTGTCGAATTATTTGTTAAATGTTAACCGTCAAAAAATCACTACTTAGGCAACGTTCACTGTTGCTCTCAACGGATGTCTATGAAAACTTCGTCATATTTAATGAATATGGTAGCCCTTACTGATGATAACCCTAGTTTTTAAGAAACTGCTTCCTCAAAGGCTGCATCAATTTCGGCAGATATTTGTACAAAATCCGTATTTTCAAGACCCGTGTTTAAAGACAAAATGTCTTCCACTCTATTTAAAGTATATTTTTTCAAGACCGAATGTTTCTATGAGGAGACATTCTTGGGTGCATAAAATAGTACAGCAGCCTTGAATTACACTTCGTAGTTTTTGAGCAATGTTAATAAGCCTGGAAATAATGATATACAAACCAATCATGCAATTATCCCAAGCACTTTTATGATTCCAACCCATTTAAAAGGGGGAAAATAGCCTTTCTTCAAGTATGAAATTGAAAAACGAGGCATTCGCACTGTGCAATTATTAAAATCTCACTTTCTGGTCGCATAGGTCTGGGTCCACGTCAATTGCTAGACACTAGTTATCACTTAGAATCACAGCCCATTTTTCTCAAAAAGAGCCTGATTATATGGTGACACTGCAAACCGGAAATCGTTATCAGGCGGATGAAATATTCTGACATCTCTTACACATTCCGACACTCTTATCTCTTGGCCGACACAGATCCTAATTTAAAATCCACAGTTCTACCTGAGAATGGTTTCGCATATTTGTAAGTGCGTCGAAAAAACTTCTGGATGGAGGTATTGAAAAATTACTCAACCTACAATTAGATAATAGTTTGAGGGTATAAGTTAGAAAGGTGGATTGGGCGAACATCAACAGTCCTTTGTTGTTAAAACGGGACAACTTTGACGATTTCCTTTGGGTTAAGAAATCCGTCGTTTCAGAAGTTTAATCAGCTAATGCTTCCAGGCTACGTCTAAAGCCTAATTGGGCCGAGTCTAATAGAACATTGTTATTGTTAACTGTAGGGACATTATCAGATGAGGGGCAGACCTGTCTAGAAAAAATATTCATATTAAAGTTGATAAGAAAAAGAATTTCAGGGAAGTAAATCATGTTTTAGATGATAAAGTAATTGGTGGCAGTGAAGAGTCGATACCCAGGTAGCACATAAAAAAGAGGATTCATCGGAAGAGGTGCATTGTGGTTCATTTTAAGGAATGAAACCATCTACTCAGCTAGATGCCGAGGCGTCCTCTTCACGTACACCTCATTGGACCTGACACCGGCTGTGGGACTCACTAAGGCCAGGGTGACAGTCGACGATCCATCTAGACGAAGCTGGTTCCGACTGGGAGGAGATGTTCACGACCCAAAGTGATGGAAATTCATTGCACCAGCACATTTGTCAGTCGTGGGCCAGGTGACAGGCAGAGCATCAGAGTGTCTGGGGCTGGGTGGCGGATTTAACTATTTGGAAGGCTACGCAGTACGTATGACAGTTCGCCCATCGTCGCCGACGATGTCCGTCGTCTGCTCCACAGCCGCGTGACAGCAGGGGCGCCCACTTGCGCGTGAATTGGTTTAAAATGATGGCAAACTTTTGCTGAATCTACTACACTCTTTCCTTTTCCCTCAGCGGGGCCCGGTGCCAAGACAGAGTCAGGAAAACCGGAAGCGGGCGTGGGCGCAGGTGACTGGTACGGCTACAACCGCACCTAGGCGTACCACCAAACCCCCTGATCCGCAACGTACACTGATCAGAAGTTTACACAAAAAGAGGAGAGGGAGGGACGACTCGAATCCCACGGAATGAGAGTGTTATAACGATCACATTAGGAAGTAGCCACTGCAACCTGATGCCCAGTCCACTAGTCCGCCACTCTGTACAACAGTACGCTCAGATGACTGAGAGGTCCGAGTTATCCCGTCAGTTGGCATCCTTCCAAGCCAAGGCGATTGGAGCACCGTGATAGCTTCAAGCGCGTCAGATTATCTGTAATGGGGGAAAATGCCCTGGGACGTCGACCTCACTCTCCATTCCCACTCCCAGGCTCCAGCTACTGTCCGCGCCGCTGAGTTGTCTAATGCGGGAAATGATCATCGTGACTGGCCAGGTCTACGCGTGCCACATACGCGACCCGGCTCCCAAATACAAACACGAGGACTTCACACAAAAGGGGATGGGCGGCAGCGGTTTCACATGCGTGAGACTTCCAGAGGTCACGGGCTTGACCGGGCTGACCGCGAGGTTTGAATTCCATCGTCAGTTGGCAGATTTCCAAGCAACCTATGGCACACCTGGTTCTTATTAGTCTGAAACGGTGTCGTGCGACATCCATGCAAAATGAAGGCACAGGAAAATTGATACGGGGACTGGCAAGCAATCGAAAAGCGGTCATTCTAGGAAAGTCAACTGCATTCGATCCAAATACTTTGAACGAGTTAGGTGATGACTCTGAAAAGAGGTGTTCTAAGTAAATTCTTCCAACTATAACACGCAGTACTTCATGAATCACTTTTCCCAACGCCTACCCCAGGGACTTGTTCATGTCTAGATGCACGTTCGGTTAGCGATTCCACTGCTGTTCAAAGCACCTGTCAGCAGTTCAGCACCTCATATAAACTGGAAAAATCCTATATTTGGCCCAACAACGCCATTTTCTTTGATTATACGCGCCTCTCCACGACCGTAAATACCGACATCAGTAAGCCTGGTCACATGTGGACATCAAGCAGTCATGCAATGGAAGTTAACTGCATTCTGTCCAGCTGTTTTTCATGAGTCTTTTAAGTTAATGTACAGATGTGAACTTCGTAGGCCAGACCTAACATTTGTTTGGCCAAGCAGTTGCTCATTCCATTAAAATAGATGCTTCTAGTGATTCTCTAAGACAAACAGTTTAGGGGCGGCTGATAGCCCCTTTACTTCCTCTAAGTTGTGTTCGATTTGATAATTCACAATGGCTACCAAATGACTCAAACAAAAATGCCAGAGAAGTAAACTATTTCATGAACAAACGACGGTTTTGGTCACTAGGCAAAATGCTCGGGACTTGGTGTCACCGGTTATAAAAGTGCTCCACTTCTCTAACAACATTTAAACTCGACACTGTGAGGTGAGTAATGCCCTACAGTTCGATCATCGTTGCTGACGATGTCCACCGTGCGCTCCA
>CACRXP010000769.1:186503-201081 GCA_902702965.1 Spirometra erinaceieuropaei
GATGGCACCCAAAAAATCCGTTACCTAGAAATACTACCTTTAACAGTGGACTCAAACACCTTCAGGCTATATCAGAGGTTGCAGGCTCACTTTCACGCACTACTTTGACCTTCCGCGACGGCCTAACATGGGCTGGCCGAACGACCATCGCAGGAGGTTACATGGACGATGGTCGTTGCCACTCAACCTTCCCCATCGTTATACACGTACACCTGAATATACGTCATACATTCGCATTATGGCAGTTTATTACAAGACAAAATCACTTTTAAATAGGATAAGTCTGCACAACATGGGACAGGAACAGTTCCCAGGCATCTGTCAAAGGCAGGGCATCGAGGCCAAACCAAAGACGATACTGTACTTCGTCTATGTGAGCCCACACAGTTTGACCACATACAGGGTTGCCCTCGTGGATTTTCCTGTTCAGTCTACTCCAGTATGCCTCAATGGCATTGGTGTGCCGTCTGGTGGTAGGGTCCTTGAAGTTGTTTGAGTGGTTAACAGTGAAATGTAGATAACCTTCTGAGGGAAGACAATTATACATATTCCCCTCGTCCGTTGCCACTATACTGTCTTTGTCGACCCATTTTGTAATAATGGAACGGAGAGCGGTCCAACTTCGATCCTACACCTGTTCAAATAAAGCTTTCCGTCGGCTAGTATCGTGCATCCCGACCAGCTACCACTCATAAAACCCATATTACTACCTGGCCCGTAAGACAGGTTGATATGGTTAGGCGGATTTTTTTTGTGCCATTTCCCGATTGTTACCGACAGTTTTGGTCACTAGGCAAAATGCCGGTAAAACAAGTGCCCCCCTTCTCTAACAACATTTAAACTAGACACTGTTAGGGGAGTAATGCCCGACAGTTCGGCCGTCGTGAGCGATGATGTCCACCGTGCGCTCCACAGCAGGGTGAGAGCAGGGCCTGTGACTTGTGTGCGGATTAGTTTATACTGGTAGTAGACTCGCACAGCATTTACCACACTCTTTCCGCCTCCCCACCTGGGCCCAGTGTAAAGATATAGTCAAAAAGACCGGAGGCAAGGGGAGGGGCGCAGGTGGTTGGCACGGTCGGACCCAGACATGGCTTACCAGCACACCCCCTGGTCCACAGCATACACATGACTAAGATTTTAACCAATGGCAACGATGGAGATGACCAGAATCTCAATGTACGCGATCTGAGCCTGCAGCTAGGCCTACTACAGCCCCCGGGATGTTGGCATTTGTTGTGGGTGTGCATTTTCGATGACATCTGCCAGAATCCATTGTGGTCACCGCGTTGGTACAGCGCATTTACCGCGTGACCCGTCATATGGTCACTGGGGCATCAGTATTCAGTTCCTTCCAAACCAACATATATTAGGGCGCTAATTCACGAAATGTCAATCGAAACTCCGAAATGGGTTGTAAAACTAGTTAGCCTGCAACATAGTTCTATAATATTTCAGTCACCTCAGGGTGCCGTTTTTTGAAAGAACTTCCTTCCGGCTGCATGCTAAAAGTACACTCTGTAAAAAATGACTACTTAAGTGGTATGCATTTTTCTCAGTGATTTTCGATGCCTCTAAAAGTCAAATTATACCCACGGAAAACATGCATAAAATATTCATTCTTTCGCTCGTTCGGTAGAAAATTCCGTCTTTCTCTAATTTTATACTCGAAGGAGGCACACAATTTGGTTTTAAAATGTTTCTTATTGGGGGATTTTTAAATACTGTGAAATGGCCGTTCATAAATTGTCTTGTTTCTGCCCTTACCAATGTGGCTGGTAAAGTTAAAAATTTGGATCACAAAGCCTATATGGTCCCGCTTTACTACCGTAGAGTAATGTACGGTTTTCCGTACGCGAAAAATGTACGGCTTGTAGTTTGCAAACCGTAAATCCAATTGTAACGGTAGTGCGGGTTCAAAATTATTCGGGAATTGGAAAAATTTTTGAAGACCGAATTATACCCTTCTTTTAAGTATAAGATTGGAAGAAGACGTAATTTTCCACCGAATGAGTAAAAGAATAAATATTTTTATGCATGCTTTCCATGAAATATAATTGGACTTTTAGAGGAATCGAAAATCAATGAGAAAAATGCATGCTTCTTAAGAAGTCATTCTTTGCAGAGTACAGCTCTTGAATGCAGCCTGACAGAAGTTAGTTCGAAAGCCGTCATCCTGAGGTAACTGAAATGTTATAGAATTATGTTGCAGGCTGACTAGTTTTACAGCTTAGTTAATTCATCTTTTCGAAACGAAAACGCATTTCGGAATTTCGGTTGACACTTCATGATTTAGCCTACCTACCATATTTGCCCTATAGCTAGTCGCCCGGCAATAATCACGTAAAGACCAAGAGCCTCTCTACAGTATTTCGGCCTTTGAAATTTCTGAAGTCCATGGGATAATTAAGGGGGTTTGAAGACACTAACTGATTGTACGACCAAAGATTGATCCTTGGGCAATAGGCTTTAACCTCCCTTGAATATATTTCCTGTAGCAAGGACACATCGAACTCAGCTGTGACTAACTATTCATACCGATTTTTTCGAAAAAAAATTTAAAAAACGTTTGAAGTAGAATCTGTTGTCGTTAAAAACTTCGCAACTACCTTGCAAAGCGTTAATAATGACTGGAGGTTTAATATGGCGAGAAGGTTGATGTCAAAGTTGCGGGATCATAGTTCAAAGCATACATTCTGAGCAAAAATCGTTCTATAAGGTGAGTGAAAAACTGGAAAAAGAAGAGATCGCAAAAGTGTGTAAGTGCCAGTTTAAGGGATTAATGCCAATCTGCATCTACCGCTTGCGATGTTTTGTTGAACGAGATAGGCCTCACGTTCCGTATACAGGCTGCCTTCAGCTAGCTTAATTGTTCGGCTTTTGGCGCTTGAACAAGGGCTTCTTCTGGGTCGAAGAAGTATCTGCTGTCTAGCAGTCGCTTCATAATAGAGTCAAGAGAATTTTGATCGCAGAAGTTAATAACCGTCCGAACGACCACCCGGTTGACTTGGCCACCAATTGTCATTTGCGTTCGCTCACGGTGTCTGCATCACCTGGTACATGTGAGTCTACGAAACTTTGAGGTGACATGCATATTTGGGAAAAAGGGCAGTTTTTCTCTCAGAGGGCGAGATGAGTCATGTGGATTTATTTAACAGAGACACTTAACTGCTATCTCCCAACATTTAACCTGATTCTGTGTGGTCTCACTAGGGCCTACCACAGCTCGCAAAGCCGTCCGCCCCACCCACGCCTCTCACCCGATAAAGGCATATTTGTCGACATCGATTCTTGCATATCAGTAGTCCAGTGTTAAGGCAACTTCTCGGAAATTCCTACCTGTGAAGGGAAAGGGGGTGAGTATCGACAAAAGTTGACTTTACTGGAGGACACAGCTTTGCGTACTATTGAGCGGGAAAAGAAGTTAATAGAAAGGAAATTTATCCATTCATCAGCCAATGTGGTGATGATTCTGACCCGTATACAGAGGATACGTCCAGACCACTGCCTATAAGGAAAACCCCTATGCCGAATGTTCTGGTTTCCGCATTAAAAGTAATAGGCTTTTATTTCCGCAAAGAAAACATAGATATATGGAGGCACAGTAGTGGGCTCTTGGATGATGACGCTTTCTCTGTGAGGTTGTGCCGTGACTACTGAGTCTATTTAATGATGATGATGGCTGACGACGGCTAATAAGCCAGAAATGGCCATTCCAGTCTCCCTTGTCTTTGTCGGTAATACCATTCGGCTGGTTGTCAGGGCCTGTCAAATGTGATATACGGTAGGTGGGCTAACTAATGAAATCTCAACAGAAATTGCGAAATGCGTTTCCGTTTCGAAAAGATAAATTAAGTAGGTTTGTGAAACCAACCGTCGTGCAGCATAATTCTATAATAATTGAGTTACCTCAGGATGCTGGCTTTCGAATTAACGTCTTTTCGGCTGCATCCAGAAATTTTATCCGTAAACAATACCTACTTAAGTAACATGCATTTTTTTCTTTGACTTTCGATGTCCCTAAAGATTCAATTATATTTCATGGAAAACATGCATAAAAGTATTCATTATTTTGCCGATTCTGTAGAAAATTACGTTTTCACCCCATCTTATACTCGAAGGAAGGATATAATTAGGTTTTAAAAAAGTTTCTCATTTTGTGATTTTTTAAATACTGTGGAATGGCTCTTCATAAAACGTCAGTCTCTGCATTTACCAATGTGGCTTGTAAGGGTAACAATGTGGTTCAAATCGATTGCCTAATTTTATGAGCACCATATGGTCTCCTCTTAATACGGTAGAGAAATGCATGGTTTTCCGAACTGGGAAATTATACGGCTTGTAGTGTGGGGACCCTGAATGCAAGAGTGACGGCAGGTCGGGTTCAAAATTAGTCTGGAATTGGAAACGTTTTATAAAATCGAGCTATACCCTTCTTGGGAAAACAAAATTGAAAGAAGAGGTACTTTTCTACTAAATCAGCATAAGAATGAATATTTTTATGCATGTTTTCTGTGAAATGAAATAGAATCTTCAAGGGCTTCGAAAATCAATTTAAAAAATGCATGCTATTTAAGTAGTCATTTATTACGGAGTATGGTTTTTGGATGCAGCCGGAAAGACGTTTTTTCGAAATCCGGCGTACTGGATTAACTGAATCATTATAGAATTAGACTGCATGATGATTGGTTTGGCAACCCTATTTACTCAATCTTTTCGAAACGAAAACGCATTTCAGAATTTCCGTTGATATTTCATGAGTTAGCCCACTAACTTTAAATACTTATCTTGTTGTTGTTTGGTCGGTCACAGTTGCTATGTCCTGAGCAAATAATCTTAGGTAGAATAGCCACCGTTACGTCTGTAAGCTTTTATGCATGTTTCGGGGAAAGCAATCTGCGGTTATTTGATTGCAAGCCTACGAGAGGTTTAGGACTGCTTATGAATAAAAAGAGTGACTGCCGGGTGGTACCATGTTCTGGCTAAAGTGTTGAATGAAGCCGGCAGATTAGGTCAGCTAGACCGGGATAAATTATTATGACAATGAAGCCAACCGTTTCTTCACCCCGACGAGTCACGAAGCCGGGAATCTCGGAAAGACAGAAAGTTCATCAATTGGGACGACTCATGAGACTATTTGAGTTCCTCTATTTTTGAACGTGTAATCGACTTCAAGAGATTCTTTTTGGGAAAAATGAACATAGCTTACGTCTTTAGGCGAAAATACGGCTGTGCATGACCGACGAATCTGAAATCTTTAACAAATGTGCCCTTAAGTCGCTATCCTTTAATATTTACGAACAATTAGCTTTACAAATGACGTAAAAACTCTTGCAAACATTGAATAAATTGAAATCAGAAAACCTATGCCTATCATTATTCTCCATTTAACCTTCCGCACCTCTTATATATTTCGTGCATTGATTGCTTTTTTAATTTCTACTCCCCTGTAAGAAGTGTGTAACTGCACCTGCCTCGCGATGAATAACCGTAAATGTTCAGTTGCAACTAAACTCACTGCCCCCGATGGGGCCTCGTAGTTAAGGTAGTTAGAGCGTTGGCTGTACTAAAACCTTTCCCTTGCTGTAGTGGGTCCGAATTCTACCGAGATCGTCGGGTTCGTCATAAATGGTCCAAAATGAATTTGATTCCTTTAACATATAATTCATCAAAAAGAACGCTGCAAGAAAGAACAAAGCCCACGAGGATATGGGTTGATGTGCGCATGTATTGTTGACAAAATGATCTATTAGTGAACATCTCGATCATTTCTATGGGTTAAGTGCTGCCCTCTGAGGCGACTGATTTGTGCACGGAATGCCCGTAAAATTATATTCTTTCTTCTAAACACCACACTACGAAATTCGAATTTCGAGGTATGAATGGAGAATTTGTCATTTCTCATCAAAAACTACAAGATGGTTTCTGGTATCATGTAAACAACTTCTAGGAGGTCATTTCGGTTTTATATAAGGAAGACGAGAGTTGAAATATACCAAGTTTCGGCTCTCTAGATTTTCACGGAAAAGTGGATAAAATATTCACGAGCATATATAGATACCAGCAAAGATGATACAATACGCAATTGGGAGTTTCAGCCAGATAAGATAAACAAAAATTAATCTGAAATATCCCTGCCCACACTAAAAGGGCAAGTTAGTTCTCCTGAAAGTTGTCTGCATTTTGAGGGTCCAAAGGCCGCAGTCAAAAAGTCACCGGTAGAAATGAACATGCCATAAACTACCATTGCGTATACCAATGAAGCTTTTGATGGATTCCTGAACATAAAGGTATCCAACTACATCTTCGTGCAACTAACACCATGGAGAAGCACCTCGAAAGCTAAAGACAGCAAACAACTATCACTCTGCAAGCTTTCTTCTAAATTATCACCAATATAGCATTTTGTAAGTGCGCAAATGGCAGATAAAAATTATTATACCTCAATGGGTCTCATCTGCTTTACTCGTCCAATCAAGGGTCTAAACCTCTGACTTCCTGACCATTTACTAGTGCTTAATGAAACCTAAATAAGGAATTTCTACTTTTTTTGAGGATCAGGCCAGGGAAAGCATGTTTGCTGAACTAATTCATTTTTTCGTCCTATGGTACGTGGCCGAGGAAGCCTTGGCTGCATTTCCAGGAAAAGGCAGGCTCTGTAGGGTATTGTGACGGTTTTCGAAACGACTTCCTCCATCAGTGAGTGAGCCGTTTGTCCATGGTTTGTGTCAGCTGTGCGCTGGCTTTCCACTTGTGAAAGAACATCTAGTTGCAGAGCTCAATTAGAGTCAGATAAGTCTTCATGAAAGACTGGCAGTTGACAAGAGCAAATTTTCTCCCAGTCTTTCCCATGTTTAACAGTATTTACTTTAGCATTTTGCCTAAATAATTAACACGCCAGGCCTTTTGATTACTAAATGCTCAGGTTTAAGTGCAACCGTCTGAAGGAACTTCATACAAAGGGCCTTAGCTAAATTCCGCTTTTAAGGCTTAAAGTAGCTGCAGGAACAAAAACTTCCGTTTTCGTCCAATTTTACACGATTTTTTAATGTAAGATCCACTACTTTTTGCATGCGAATCTGCCTCAAGTTTCCGTTTTTAAAACCGAGTACGGAATACCAGTTGAAGGCAGACAACAGCCGCAGGTCGCCGAACAGGCTATCTGATAAGAAGATGAGAGTGCATGGATTCGACGAAGAAGGAAAGAGGGCGCGTGATTGCTCTGTTGATCAAGGATAAACATAAGAAATTAGCCAGAATACAAAGTAGGTCAAACGGCATCTTTATGGAAATTGATCTACTCAAAAAGCTTGTCCCTCAACATTTCCATTGTCGCGGGATAAATGAGAGCTCGGATTAGCGATGCGCTGAAGTTTGACTGAAGTTGAAACTGAGGTCGTATCAGTTTGGACAGAGTAACTTCTTGGCTATTTGGACAGCATTGAGAGTTTGAAGCATATTTTGGTAAATTCGATCGGCGCTACAGTTAAAGGCCCCAGCGGGTCATCAAACTATTTCATCAGCAGCAACGACAGCAAAATTATTACAGGAATAAACAATATGAGAGGAAGAACAGACATCAACCAATCGAAGGATCAGGGGTTGAAAGAGTAAGGTGTGAAGGAACCATCTGGACTAATATATGAGCTAAGGAAAACTGTCAAAATGGATTGGAGCGGGGGGGATCCAGGAGGAGTTCGAAGTCAAGAGAACACCAAAATACCACAAAGACCTAACCTTAGTGAATAGTCAATGTGCACATTTTTTGAGCATAGCAAAGACTTAAGACACATAACCGTGATTAAGGAGGCTTACGATTACATACTTCCTTACTCACTAATCCAATTTTACTAAGGTTTTGCCTGAATTCTTGTCGTAGGCAAACCGGGTTTGACGATAATCGAACGTGACCTGGATCACCTACGTTGGTCGAACCTTTGTCCTCTGCTCGTCCTGCTGTTTATGGCAATCAACTTTATTAAAAATGATATCAGCCTTTCGCAGAAGAGGGCAATTCTCCAACGGTATTAATGAAACAATCGAAATCACACTTATGAGGCTGCAGAATGTTACTTGTTGGCGAGTTTGCCAATCTCAAGGGTCAGTATGTCTGACAGATGTTCATGTACTGCATGACATAAGGTCAACAATATGCTAATCATTGTATAAAAATGTCACCGGCCAAATGATGAGTAAATAAACATCTATGCTTCCTGGAACTGGAAATGGGGTGAGGGAGTAAGATAATGGATTACTTCCAGTCGGATGATGAGTAGCTATACGTTTGCCTTCGTCTCGGTTGTCATACAACTTATACGGCACATCAATTCAGATAGTAGTGTTTGCCAGGCACCTTTGCCGTTTGTAAGGCACTGAAGATGGATTTTTCGGATGACAATTACCTGCCACCTTAAAAATGAAGTGTACACTCTCTCAAAAGAAGATGTTTCTATGGTGAAAATTTCTGCAGTTTAAACTGTGACTCGAGAAAAGGGTAGTGGTGTCATCTGCGGAGGGGCCAATGTATTGAGAAAGAGAAGTAGCTTAATGCTACAATTTTGCATGGCCTGTCGTCAGTAGATGTTTGTCTGTCAAAATCATCCACATTATTTCATGCACCCCCCCCCCATTCCGGTTAGGCTGACTAGCTTTTCCTAAAGCACTAAAGAACAAGTCCCGATTTCCCCACCCCACCGAAGTGTGGGCTTCCAGTAAAAAGCGATTTCTTCCGATAAAACTTTCACTTTGGGCGTGGGCCACAAGTCACACGCCCTGGACGTTAGTACTCAAATGCTGCAAATTCTCTCGGGGGTGGTGACGGCAATAACAAGAACGGCACTGTCGTAGTAGGAGCAGGAATCTTCTCTCTCTCTCTCACCCTCTATTTCCTCATCAACCTCCAAATCATCCTTAAGTGTATGTCCTTTTTGGCATTTTAGAGGAGTTGGCAGCACTTAAACAGAAAATAACCGTAGGATATAAGACAGGAAGCCATAATGCTTAATGCAGCTGGGTGTAGTTACTGCCTCTGACGTTTTTTGGAAAAGGGATCCTTACTCCCTATTTACCGACGTATATTTCCTCAGGCTACCTGTTGTAACCTTTCAGGAAACGTTCCCCGTTCTTCTGCTATCTGAATTCGAGTCCTGTGATTATGAAGAGCATTGACTGTTTTCGTTAGAAAGAGAACTGTTTCCCCTTTAAAAACTTTGCTTTACACTATAAGGACCATTCTACGAGAAGTGGAACAGGGCGAGGTGGTCAAAAGGCCTATTTTGAACCAAAAACTTAAGAACATAGTTGACGAAGAACATCATTTCCATTATGTGCTCATGGACGTTATTATTTGGCATTAATAAACAAATAAGAATGGGCCATTTCATGTGCATGGTTAGTTCGTTTCCGACATCAAACTGCAATTTATTTAGCAGTTAATGGAGGACAACAATGATGATTCAAATTAAAAACACCTGCTTATAACCATATGCAGCTTCAGGGGCATGTCCTCGACATTATTCAAACTGCGCGAGCGAGAATTTGCAGAGAAACTTTTAGGACATTTCTAACTTTTTAGGTTAAGACGTCGAAGCATACTCCTTCAGTCTTAGACTAGGTTCTAGCCTGTTTCTCTAATGATTCACGCCAGATTTTAGTACAATCGTCAACTTAGGCTTTCCATAGTGGTTTATTAATGGTACTTCAGAGTGCAATTCAAGAACATAGTATCTCGACTTAATGCAGAACAATAAGACGTAGTCAGCAGTTAGAGATACTTATAAAGATCAAATGACGCAGAAACGGGTCATCGTCCAAGAGTTTGACCGGATGCCGCTAACGGCATGGCTGGGAACCTTAAATATGGGCTGAATTTTTTTGAAGCATGCAGTAGCTCTCTGACAGATAAACATAAAAATCGAACTCACTAAAGGGAAGACAGATCAACTACTTACAAGTCAAGGTCCGTCCTTAAAGTCGGATTCTCTACTTTCAATGAAACTTAAAATGTTATGCTAGCTTCCACCGTTTGTTTATAGTAAGTATTTCTAGAACCACATATTCTACGGCTTGCAAGGCTTACAGACTATCTCATATGGACCAAGCCCAGAACGGTCCAAAAAGAAGAGTTAGGCGTCTCATTCGGCAACCAAATAAAATTTAACCTGTGCGTACTTGGGGAATAAACTATCACTTTTCAATCCTGTACTACTGGAGGACGTAGTAGAGGTTGCAATCCATGGAAAACATTCAGAGACATAGGTAAAATGCTTAATTGTCTTCTCGGAACTTACATGGAGTCCAATTCGTCTAGGGCCAGTTAGTAGGCGTCACTGAACACGGGTAATACAACACTAGTCGGAATTCACGAGCAGTGAAATTGGTTTTCTTGAAAACAAGCAAGTGTGCACAGCTGTTACTTGATTATTATCAATCCACTCCTTGCGATGATTTCATACGTCAGGCCCGAGATTTTAATTTATGGTCCCACTATCACAATGCGATCATAGAGACAATTCGGTCTCTGGCATTCAACTTTTGTCATGCGACATGAAGCATATGTACACATGGAAGGCATAAAGAATAGGCCGACTTATACTGTTAGAAATCCTCCAACAAAGATACGGGAACAGGTATCTACCGGATAATACAGGTAACCTTACATAACATGCCATCAAGGTCAAATAATCCCATATCCTAATCATAACTCTTACCTTAACTGGAACTTTTACCTTAGGTCTAACACCGGGTTTGACTTTAACTCAACCTTATCCCTGACCTTGGCACTAACCCCATCTCCCTGAACTTATCACAAGACTCCGAAATAAGGGGTTCATCTTCTCGTGCCTCGTCACTCATCTAACCCGGCTGTTGCCTTCGCTCCCACTCCGCAAAGGTCTGAGCGGCACTTGATATTATTTTTACGTAAACGAGGTAATGCGGATTGAGAAAGTACTATGCGTACTGGTGATTTGTATTAACCGTGAGAAGGCTGTCACTGTCAGTCTTTGCCTTCAGACCACGCGGACTGCTTGTCCTGTGAAAAAGGAACCAAAATTGGATTTAATCACATTTGATTTTGCTTGATATCTGTCACCGGCCGCAGTCAACTACGCCCGCAAAGCCTTTTTAGAAAGTCTTCATAGGCAGAATAGTTAAAAATGCTTTATTAATCTGATATAACCAAAAGTGAACTACTTTCCGATGCATCCCTGGAGTATAGTTGAACCCAACCAGCTCCACTCAAACAGATTGCGTGTTTCTTTCCTCTGAGTGGTTACCATGTGCGACAGGTTTATTCCTGTCCTGCTATGCTCCAACCGGTTTTAGCTCAGCCATCTCACGAGACCGTCACTCCACACGTTCAAAACTTACGGGAACTGTTTTACTGAGGGGATGCAGCGAAGAGGACATGAAGAGGGTAAATTTGACCCAAACACTATAGCCAGCTAAAAAGTTACCACGGACAAGGCCGAACGACCCCATATTAAGGGGGTTGCCAGCCAGCCAAAATCTAGATCCTAATTTTCTTGTCTTCTTTGGGGCAACAGTCCACGGCCGACTGATGTTTGATGCAACGCTAGTGAGGTGCTTAGCTTGAAGCGCAGGTCACAGCAAAGCACTCCATCCTCCAGCAGGGTCAGGTACGTTTACATGCGCGGCACCTGCTCGTTAGACTGAATTCTGCGCTAACCGATTCGCACAAGAGCTTTTCAACCAGACTCGACCTCTAGTTACCAAAAGGAGTCCAATAGATTGGTTTGAGGATACTATTGCAAAGTTCGCTAGCAAACTCGTTAAATAATATCTGTACAACGTTTTCTATTCTTGATGTCATAAAGATAGGAATGATAGTCCAGAAATGAAGCATAAAAATAACATATTCTAAAACGCAATGAACTTTGTACGCGTCTGTCACATACAAGAGGTTTCTTGTGCATCGAATCTCAAAATAACGGAAATCTGGAGTTATAAATCAAATTCGTTTGACCATCGCACAAAAGTGGATGGCATGTATTTCTGCAAAATATTATAGCTGTTGGCCCATTCTACATCGTAGTTTCGTGTACTTTTTGACAGCCTTGTTGGAGAAGTTAGAGTGCATCGCTTTGCGTGACTTTTAACAAAAGCAGTGCATAATGTTCGACGCTGTTTCAATAAAGACGTCAAGTGTACTTATTTTGAAATCCTGTCTCCACTGGAGCATCGCGATTTTTGGGCTTGTGTGAAAATTCTATTTATTGTTCAGGGAGTGGGGAATTCCACAGTAAAAGCTTTCGCCAGACTAGAGCGTTGAAAACCGATTAAAATTCAATTGACGTTCACGCCCTACTGTCATGTGGCCCGCACACAGACTTGTCAAAAGTGAGTTTTAGTGCAATTCCTAGGGAAGGATGCTTTTCAGCTGCCCATTTTGCTGTTCAGACGTTTCGACGTCAGTTTCCGCTTAAGGGGACATGTAGACTGATGGGCAAAATACCAAACAAGCATAAAAGCAAAATCTGAAGCATCCCAGCAGTTAAATGGTTGATTCGCTGGTTGCAGTAAATAGACGGCGTAGGGAAGTGGAGGGCAAGGGTGGTTAGCTGCTCGTTACTTTGTCTGATCAGTATTCAACAGTGCTGTAGTGTGTGACTGTGAAGGAGTCACTTAGGCGAATTACATATGTGACTACACTCTCTTCAAAGCAGGCGGTCCTCCAGCCAACAAATAACCAGCATATTGTAAAATTAATCAGTCCGATGCAGTACTTCATTATGGGTTCCACTGTGAGCCTGAGACGTCAGGGGAAAAACTCTTGCTTAAGCGATTGCCTCTCCTTCATTATGAGAGGGGGATTGCAAAACCAGCTGATATAATGTCGCCGATACAACAAGTGAAACACCTCTTTAAATTAGGCATTTATTGATACGGAAATTGTGTTTAAGCAAAGCCACGAATCGGGATGGTGAGCCAGGCATTTGTGCTGCCTTTTCACACCCTTAGATGACGTATTCTGCTAGAATAAGATTCCTACTCAAAGTTGCTGACTTCAAGTTCGCCGAGAAAGCCAATAAATTCTCTCGAAGAATCTCGAGTAAAAAAACAACAAATCCACTTGTATTCTTGTCACATGTGTAGCCTCCTTTAAGCCTCACTTATTCCCTTTGGGTTCTGCTCTTTGCCTAGTTGGCTGTGTAAAAGTTGAAGTCTAGTTGAATTCCAGCATTTTGCACAGGTGGTGGACACTTGATCAACAATTGGTTGCCGATTGGTCGAAGATGGCGAATAAGGCAAAACTCCCCATTAGGGTTTGACTTGTCTTTGTCGTTGATGTGTTTGCATTTCTAGTTGCTCGTCGACATGCGAATACCCGAGAGGATTTTCTAGATGGGAGTTCTAAGGAGAATCATGACAACCCTTGCTCCACCCTGTCATTAGGGCAGATCAGTGAAGGACACATCTATGTGACCTTAAATGTCCCCTATCGCAGCTGGCAGCATGAGAACACACTACCCAGCGGAGAAGCATCCGAATTAGGGATCAGTGATGAAATGCGAGTCGGGATTTGGCCTTAAGTCCAGTTGAACCTGATTTGATCTACTACTGACTGAAGATGGCAGCGCAGTCATAAATTGCCATCTCAGCCTCGTCTGTCTTTATAGCTAACACTTTCCTACCTCCAGTATAGCTGTCTTTGTTCCAGTCTTTACCTTCCAGAAACCCGCTGGATGTCTAACAACTTCACTATCCAATAACGTTTTTTTGGTAACGGTAGGATGAAGAACCCCACGTAGCTGGCATCTCGAACATGCACACTAAAATTTCGTGTGACTGCAAACACCACTTATTATTCACCGTTCCTACTGGTTGAAAGTTCCTTGGCTTCCTGACTGAATGTAAACTTGCCGGCGGCGGTTTATTTTAAGTGTAGAGAAGCCTGCTAAGATAAAACATTATATCATGATACTGAGTGTGTACTGTAAATGGAAATTTCCTCGCCTCCATGAGTACTCCGTAGGAACTCAGAAATCGGATAAATGTTGACTGACAAAGTAAAAAGCTGCTGGAAGGAGTTAAAGGGCCACGCCAGGTTTAATTAATTTTAAAAAGGGGATGCGTTAAGACGGAAACGGTGACGACACCAAGAATCTACTTTGACAGGCCTTTGTTGACGTCCTTGAAAGTAAATTTTTTCTTATATTTTAGTAGGACTAACTGATGTGGCCCCTTAACTGGGCATGGGAATAGGAACTGCCTGAAATACGAATGACTTTGGGCTCACTTCCAGTGCAATTAGGGTTAGGTTTAAGGTTACGGTTGGGGTTAGGTCAAGGATAAGGTTCAAGGCCAGATTTAAAATCAACGGTATGGTAAGTCGGGATAAAGTTTAGGGTCAGCGTTGGGGCTAATGTTAACTGCAGAGTTAATGTTTAGGGCAGTATCCGGGTCAAGATTAGGGCAACGATTTAGTTTTGTATTACGGTTGTTGTTGGTGTTAGGACAAGGGAGTATTATGCGTTTTCCGGAATTGTTCTCAAGTCCACCTTTATTACTTGGGCGGGACGTTCGTACTCCCATGTCCTCTTTCGCGAACCATATA
>CACRXP010000769.1:205056-241528 GCA_902702965.1 Spirometra erinaceieuropaei
GGTATGCGGTAGCATGGCGACTGCATCCTGTAAATACTGCAGCCCCTTGTACATGAACCACCCGTATCTGATTTTGTCTCTGATGCTGGGTTCGAGCGGGAATCCGAAACGTCAGGCTACTAAAGCTCTTGTCCCAGCGATCGCGTCTCCGTCTTCAAGAGCTGTTCGGTTTTGTCAGATACTGTGTCCGTGCCCACATCCGGTCGTCTTGAAACAGTCTCGCCACTGGAAGAAGGTGTATGAGAGGAGAGAGCGCGATATACACTGCAGAAGCCAGCATCACTATAGACTTATTCACGCTCAGGTCACTGATGCCGCGCCCATTCCCCACACATTATCGTCCGCGTCGGCCGAACTATGGCCAAGAACAGTGCTTTATACTCTGCTTCTGCAATTGTGGCCTTGTAAAGTTCCACTGGACTTTATTGTTTTCGTGAAACTATCGATGAAAGTTTTCGTTTTGCAGTCCTCCAACGGTGATCTGAATGTTTGAAAAGTACGACTAACATTCAAACAACGTGTTTTTTCGGCTTTTAGGCTATATTCTGAGGCTTCGATTTCCGTGAAAAGCCAAAAAACCTGTTTAATGAGGACTAAATAACAGCAAGAAAAAGGTTTCTTTCAAGAATGTATTAAATGACGAGTTTACATGTGTACTTTGAGTGCTCTCTTAAGCCGCAGTTCTTTTCTTTCTTTTCTCGGAAATGTCTACAGCTCTCAGTATTCAATGAGTTAATAGTCTTTTGTAATAGGGAAAAGAATAATTGTGCCGATGCTGCAAGTACTGCTTTTGGATAGATCTCTTCGACTTTTGCTTTTCCTAAAAAAAAACTAGGGCTAGGTGCTCTTGAAGAACATCAGAAAGTTTGAAAGCAAGATGTTTTCTGACTTTTCTGTAGTTTATAGACTGCTCGATGGATGCTGTCAGACAGGTCGACTGAGAATCGCCTGCCCTCCTGTGCCGCGTTCTGTTAAAAGCCGCCTCAGTTGCCTGAAGGTTGAAGTTGCAGTTTCTCATGAGGATATCAGGGAGGCACTTCGCACCTTTAACTCAGAATAATCTTATGCAGTGAAGCTGCGTTCAATAACTGATGCTATCCCAACGAGAATTCCCCTAATCTCCGTACTCATCACCCCGATAACGCAAAAACTCGAAAAAAATTGTAAAGTCCCCAGGCATACTGTACGACCAAGACAGATTTTTCTGTCTATATGTTGCTATACAATCGTGCTTTTTCTTCTGATTATACACTCAGCGAACCCTGACAGGAGTAAACGCCCAAACCCTCTGTGTCTCATGGTGATTGAATTTCTATTTAACTTTACCCTTTGCATTATCATCTGTAGTCTGAAGGTCTGTTTGTGAGACCGTAATGTGAGAGAAAGCAGGGAGGCTGGCTATGGTAAATAGACTGGGATATGTTTGTGTTCGCTACCCCATCCTCCCTGACTAACTTCCCCTTTTCTACTGGTAGAAGATGTACGTAGTCGACAAATAACCAGACAGACAGTGACAGGGTCTACTTAGGCCCAACACCACGAGGGGGGGATTTCTGGAACCCGCCGTCACGTCTTCTGTGCTGGCAGACGCCATAGTAAGCCATGTGCGGGCGAAACAAGGATAATGAAGGGGCCTTGCCGTGGGGGGGAGGAGGTGGGGATGGCCAGAAGGGACCGGAGAGCGGGCAAGCGTACGCAAGGCCTGGGATGGTTTGTTGGGGCAATCTGTCAATCAATTGCTAAAACGAGCGCCAGATCTGCATTCTCTCATGCACCCCGGCTACCACGAGCCGTCCATCAACTGGGGGAACATCAACAGTGGCTTTGGGGAGGGAAGGCAGTATTCTGCAAGGGTTGGGGTATCGTTGTCTTGATCTCCAAGGCGCAGGGTTCATGTATCCCTCCACTTGCTTTTTTCACTCACAGAACGTCCTGTCTTCTGGCTGCCTGGGGGTACTGCATTATTAGTCAGCTGTCACAGTTAGTAAACCAAGCCACTGAATACATGCAGCTACGGCTGACAGTTCCACAGACTATGGCAGTTCTCTGACACACCCGCGGTGTTTTGCGTACGTGAAATCATGGCCATGCGAAAGTAACAAATACAGTCGTGACGTAAATGGTAACGTTCCCACGAACTAACGAGTTATATCTCACGGGCCCTTAGCATTAAAGGCAGCATGTAAAATCGACCGGTGAATAGTATAAAAATTCTAAACGTTAAGTGACCTGACAACAGAGCGCGACAGCTAAGCAGGTCAGCGAAGCGGGTTGTTCAGGTGTGTTGTTTTTCGTCACATTCAAACAAACAATCCGGGCAAAGAAAACAGGACTAAATTGTCAAAGGTAAATTAGCCCGGTACCTCACTACAGTCGTACGTTGGCTGTTGACAGTGACTCCTTCTAGTTCCGGTAGTTTGAAAGCCAGATCGCATAGTTATAGTAGACTGAACATGTTATGATAATTGAGCTAGAACTGCGAAGTTTTTCCACCATTCTTCTTCGTAAAGTATTATAACCCCGTATCTATTAAAATAGTCAGGAACATTATTATTTAAACTCAAGGGTAGTTTTCCAAAAAATTGATATTTCTAGGCTAACAAGTCGTAGTCGGTTTCAACCTACCAGCCTCAGGTCAGAACACCCAGAGGCTTAAAACCCTATCCGGACGCTTTCGAGCCCAGTGTTTTACTCTGAAGCTACCAAGGCACACTTTTCCACCTGCGATCGGGATCATTCGGCCTTGCGCGCAGTAGGTGGCAGAACCGATGAATACGATAAACGAAATACAAATGATCAATGGGCGTTAATTTGACCTTGAAGATTTCATTTATTCTCCCGGCGTAATGCACAAAGTGTCTTTTTCTCCCACGCATGACACGCCAGATTTATTCGACTCATGAAAGCAGGATAGTTTGAGTGTAAGTCGACATTTCGTACAAGCCTAAATAATTTTCCGCGCCACTAACTATCGTAGACCAAGCCTGTCTCTCTACGCGTGTTCTTATGCCTATACATTAATCAAGAAGAAGAAGAACATCGAACAATGTAGCCTTTGCGCACTTATAAATCGATTATCCTATCTACGCAAATCAACTTGGAATACATGTGCACAACCATGCCTATACAAAGAAAGTGGCTTCAGAGGGTCTGAAGTATAGTTTTGTCTAATTTTATATCCTGAAGGCCATTAATTATGCCGGCAGACAAAATTATGTCACACCGTACCGGCAATTTCTAGGCACTCTTAGATATTCTAAATAAAGTCATAAAGGAGCCGATCATGGTTCTGTCAGTCTGACCCTCTCATGTGCGCTAATAGGCTTTTGAGTTGGCTGTTGACAGTAAACGTATAATCTGGCGTTGAAACGGCTATTACTTCAATCGTTTAAATGGTATTTTAACATTTACAGGATCACTCAATAATGCGTTTAGAACGATAGGTGACAACTTAAAGCTAAGTAGCGATGAAGAATCCGACCCCTACATAAACGAGGCAATCGATTTATGTTTGACATAGGAAGAAGGTCGGGGCTAGTTGGTTAAGTAAGTGGGCTTATTTTAGATGAAAATGTTTCGATGCTCCCCCAAACGATGGCATAAAGAAATAAAAAAGAATAGTGCTACGGGATAAAGCTCCAAATTATACAGTCCCAGATTCATGGCTATGTTTTTTATTCTATTTTGATGTTGTATACGCTAACCATCCTTTCGGCATGTAGTTTAGCGATAATGTACACTTCTTCTACTGGTCTGCAGTATGTATGCACCATAAACATCCTCGTTCCTATAGAAATCAACCCGCGCAATACAAACATGATTCTAGGCGAAGCAGAATACTTCATAAATGTTGAGTTCTCTCCTTCGATATTCTACCGAGAATTCCCATTGACACTATATTTATATAAATACAGTTCTAACAAACCAGAAAGCAATAGCTTGTTTTGGGTTCAGTTTCTCCAATTGCGGAATAATAACTGATTTCCCGCACCCGCTTGCAGCCAGGAGCGTTTAATTTTCAGCCAAATGCATGCCATTCTTAAATTCCAAACAGCCTGTTAAATGTTATATTTTCTTATAGTTAAACAAAACTTTAATGCATGGCGCTTTCACCTCTGTAATCAAGCTCCCTTATTCTATATTAGCAAGTTTTGTAAGATAGACTGGGACTTTTTGTTGTGCGTTCAAAATGTGTTGATCATTTTGTTTACTTGGACGCTTACTGTGCGAAGAGGCTTCGTTAAATTATCGCGGATGACTACCGGACTGCACACAGGCCTTCAGTGTGAAATTGAACTTTCTGACCACAGCCCATGCAGAAAAGGTTTAAACCGACAAACAATCCAAACTTGTGGATGGTTCAAAAAGTAAGGCCTCTTGGAATAGAACTTATCACTTCACGAAGAGAAGACTCTGTAAGCAAAACCGGCTGTCAACTCACCTGATAATTTTCCAGTTGTAAAAGTTCAGTTTAGCTGACCTGGCATGCGGAGCTCAAACCTGATTAGGATCGAGTACCCAAATCCCAATCCGGTGAAAGTTACTGAAAATCATTGAGAGCGTTCCGGAAAATTTCTCAGTTTTCTTCGTCTGCAATAAACTTTCATTAGTTTGCATTAGGGTTAAAGTTGTGCGGTATTTTACTCACTAACGGAGCGGTCGCTTTCTGAAGACCCATAGAACTGTTATTCATATTCCTGAAGTCCGGAGGATGGGTTCCTAAAACACAGTCACGGTCTTCTAAAACGAGACTCATTAAAGATACTACCGGTTGCACTGCTAATTCATAAAAAGCGAGATGCAATTTAGCACTTGAAAGTCAAAAGATAGTTTCAGCTGACCCAGTAAGCAGGTATAATAATCAGCGGAAAGAGAAAACCACACAAATTTACGTTTAACTAGTCCAAACTATTATCTGCGAATGTCTCTGATGATGGATTCAAGTGAGAATCCGAAACGTCAGGCCAATAAATTTCTTGTTCCAATGATCACATCTTCGCCTTCTTGTCCAAATGTGTTTGGAAAAGGATCATCAAATTCCAAGTACCGTTAGATAACATCCGGCATAGCAAGAGAATTATAAAAAAAATAATTACAGGGAATAGTTTGCGTTGATCTCTAACGATTGCGGGCTGAAAATGAGCGTTTTAGGTTTTATCTGGGGCTGGGGGACTTACAACTCACACAGGCGATCGCAGAGCAATTAGTAGCTAGTTATTTAGATAGGCTTGTCGGCAAAGACAGGGACACTGGATGATCACTGCTGGCTTACTTGGCGACCCCAAACAGGACTGTGGGCCCTGAAGTCCAAAGCGAGGCGGAAGCGCTCATTGCCATTCCGCGGTTTAGATAGATCGGCGTCCGCCACACTCATATGATTGAACACTCTCTAGCTCATTTGACATGAGGCGATACCGCTAGTGCAGCAGTGGGAGGGTTGCTCGATGACCGAGTGACTCGTAATTCAAATTCGGGAGGGACGAACCGGATTTGACGTACAAATGTTTGGTGACTGCAGACAAGCCAGAGAGGGCTTATTCCACCGTCGTTGCCCCTGTCTGTAAACAGTTCTCAATTTAAAAACACTCCATCTATCCCAGAGAAGACTGTGCACAAAACTTTGTTTTTCTTTGCTATAATCACTTTATTTACGGACTTTATCCAAATACTATCAAGCTTGACAGGTGTCCAAAAATAAGATCTACCTGAAATTTAATAACATTTATTGAAAAGACTTACCCCTTGCGTAGAGCTTACACAGTAAATTTCGTTCCCAGAGGTTCTGTCAGACTCAGTCAAGATGTTACGCTCAAAATAATCCAAAACACCAGTGGTTTCTATTTCTTGGAAAGAAATGAATATGTTTCTACATTGCATTTATCTGTAAATGTGTGGCTAAATGCTTGACATCTGGCTGGTATTCCAAATTGAGGAACACATTAGTTGGTTAAGTTAGACTTTGGAGATAGTTCTCAAAAATCAGAATAACTGTGGACGCCCTAGTCGGTACTATTTAAAAATATGCTTTCCGACACAGTTTAAACCTTTTACAAGACATTTGTGGATCACTGCGGTTCGGACGCATTCAGATCGGGTACATGGTCCGGTTAAAGTCGGGATTAAGTTAAGAAAACGCTTAAAAAGAAAGCTGCTAAATTATGGAAGCCAGCTGCATGGGTGTAAGGACACGAAGTGGAAAACTGTACTTAGTTTTTCATGGAGCAGCTAAGACATACGATCAACAGAAGAAGGCGCAACGTCATTAATAAGATGGTAGCCCAAAGTCTTTTTCTAATTAACACAGTCGGGGATTATTTGAGAGCTAATGCGTACATGACAGGGACCCTTCAGCTTGACTCTATAAACTTTAGTTGCGACCACTAGCATATGTATCCGGTTCTATATCTCTCTGAAAGTTTACATGGGTGCCAAAGATTTACTTATGCTTTTCGAAGCTCTACCATGTATCACTAATTACCAAACTGTTTACCGATTCTCGTAATTCCCTGTGACGACCAAGTCCGGGACTCTAAGACAAAGTTAAGGCGATGAGTATTCAGAAGAGGGTTATGGTATGCCGTGCATGTAAGTTGCTGATGCATGTCAACGTTTTGAGAAATGCGCTGGGACTGGGGATTTTAAATCTAATTTTCTGCGATTTTTCCTTCCAATTTTATCGTCCTCCACCTCTGCACCATGTTTGTTCAGTGAGTTGAATTCAAGGTCTTTCAAGGCTGCACAATGTTTTAGACTTTGACTCATACCTGCTATGCTGTTGAACTCTAACGAAGACTGAAGGGGCAGTTGGTCTATCAGCGGAATCCAAGCCCCAGGGGTTTTAGAGGCTTGAAGGGGCCTCGCCTGGAATAGACTGCTGAAAGTCTAAACCACGGACGTAGGACGAAGGTAAGATTATTTAACTAGCTCACGGACGAGGGACGAACTAATATAACGTTGCTGCCCGCCAAATGAATGCACACATGCATATATTTCGAGTGACGAAAAGTATCCGAGGTCCGGATAAAAGTTGAGGGGGAAAATACGACTTCTTTACGCATCATTGTGCTTATTCAACCTTTCGAATTCTTACTTGAACCACTTGTCAGACGCAAGTTAAACTTCAGCAGTTATGGGCACCTGTAGTGATCCTCAACTGTGCTACCAATGTATCCCTTCAGTGCTTAACAAGGGAATGATGGATCGATTTTGCTCGACAGCAGATTTGTCGTTTGAATTCCATGCTGCTAAAACTAAGAATTGCTTTCCCCCTTCAGTGTGTGTAAAAATATGTAATGGAAGATGGGTATCGCAGGGGATCCAATTGTAAGGGAAAAGGTCCTTTTGAAAAGCGACAAGACCTTGTTTCGTGAATTTCCGAGAACGGTTCCCTAGGCCGTCGTCAAAAATTCAATACATACGTAAAAACAGTCAAAATGTGAACATATTCTAAAAAATCGATATCGCTTTGTCATTCCTGCCCATAAGTCAATGCTGTACGTTGATTCGTCTTTTGAATTGGCCGTCAACTTTGCTACTTTTCCTTG
The DNA here is from genome assembly GCA_902702965.1 of Spirometra erinaceieuropaei. Taxonomy (NCBI): domain Eukaryota; kingdom Metazoa; phylum Platyhelminthes; class Cestoda; order Diphyllobothriidea; family Diphyllobothriidae; genus Spirometra; species Spirometra erinaceieuropaei. The sequence goes on from CACRXP010000769.1 coordinate 212,601, forward strand.
AAACTATTGTACACGACGTCTAGTTCCATGTAGCAGTCAGTGCATGAGAAACCGGATCTTTTCGATATTCCTTAGGCAAACAGACACAAACGATGCGAGTTTCGTCCCAAGTAAATTTGTACCCAGTTTCCGACGTATGTCTGGTGACGTAGGACAAATCTGCTCGTCTCGTTACTGCTTATTGGTGGTCGTGTATGCGTGTAGAAAACGATTTTTCTGTTTGACTGCAATGCGGCATAGCTTATCACTCTCCTACGCCCTGCACTCTACTTTTTCAACCGAACTCGAAAACGACATAATATGACATCTCACTAGTCTTCACCGCAGTCTCCACTTTACACGAAATTGCAAAGCAACGATTTGGAGTCCTTTGGCTTCCAAGTGTGCAGATAGTTACGCCACGCATGATTCTTACCTATGAATGCAAAGTCATGCGAACGTTTCTCTCAGTAAGTGGCCAAAACCCGTTCGGTCTACGCAATGAGCACTTCTTTCCCTTTCTGCTCAGATTCCGACCAGGAACCTAATTAAGGATCTGAGAGACACCGATTCATGCTGTTGAAGTATTTAAACCGAATCATATTATTAAGGACCCGGAGAGATTTATTGTCCAAGCTCTAATCCTCTCTGAATTGTTTCAGGACTCCATAGTTCGCGAATACCCTTCATCCATGTCCGATACACGGATTGACTTTTTCCACAAGAAACAGCCTTAGGAATTTTCGGCTGATTTTCCTAAGTAAAGTTAATCTCATTGGGTGGAACGGTAGGGGTCAATGATTACACTAATCCTATGGAATATAAGCAGCGTTTTCCTGGTTGTCATCAACACTGTCACGTAGGTTCGAGCGTCGTGATGGACTATTTCCACCGTGTGCTCCACAGAAGCGTGAGGACATACACGGTGGCTTATGCGTGAATTAGTTTATAGCAGTATTAGACTTTCACGGCATCTACTGCACCCTCTCCTCCACCATCTGGGTCCGGTATCAGGACATAGTCAAGGGGACCGGAGGTGGGGGAGGACGCAGGTGGCTGGCGCTGCTGGATGTGGTGTACCACCGCACTCCCTGGTCCATAACAACCTCTTGACTAGGATTTTAACCAACGACAAACATGGGGACGACAGGGCTCCCAGTGTGCGCAAAGTGGGCCGACAACTGGGCCTGCCACGACACTCGGAATGTTGGCATCTGTTATGATGTGCGCTGCGATAACGTCTGCCAAAATCCGACTTAGCCCCCATGTTGGTCCAGCGCATGTACCGCGTGGGCCCGTTTGTGGGCACTACGTAGGTACGACATTCAAACACCACGGACGCTGTATTATTTATTTATTAAAAATCAACTATCGACTTGTATTTGAGAAGATGGCACTCGTAATGGAAAATGCTATTTTAGACTTTCTTCATTTGCCGAGTAGGATATGGGGATGGAACCCCCTTCGACATAACAGGTGGCCTTGCGCAAAGTTCCCGGAATGGCAAATATTCCCATGTCCTAAATTTTGCTTGAACCCTAAGGTTAGACCTAACCTAAACACAACCTTAACGATAAACTTATTTCTAAACCTAATCTTAACAGGAAGGTAAAGGTCCCCGGATCCTAATCCAACCCTAACCTTAACCCTAATCTTAACCGTCATCCTACCGTAACCCCATACTTATCCCAATCCTGGCCTTAGACTTGGCCCTAACCTTAACCCCAGCTCTAATCTTAGCATAAACTCTAGCCATAACCCTAACCTTGACACTAACTTTAACTATAATCTTAGTCTCAACTCTGAATCTCATCTCATTGGAAGTCATCACAACGCCCCCGGTATATGGGACCACTAATTCCTGTGTATTGCCCCAAAAGGAACGTCTGTGGGCAGAAATTACTTGCGTGTTTCATATCAAACATTTGCTGAAATTTCTTTGTTTGCCACAACAGAAAAAATGCCACTCGTTTCATTTCGGCGAACGACCTATAAAATATGACCATTAAAACTTATGGGCAGCATAGAGTTGCGGATAAATTTCTCTTAAATAAAACGAAAGGGGATATAAGAAGGAGGACAGGCGACTTGGCAATGCGTCTAACCATTTTATTTTCGATGCGAATAGCCTTAGTTGATTTATTTCAGATGGAATTTTATTCCAGCTTCTCTCGTCATCGATCACTGTTTGCTTGCGCACCGTCCAGCCACTTTCTTTGCTGCGCATTTTTCTCTAGTCTGTCTGATTTTAGGGGACAGTTGTCACAATCCCATTAGCCATTGGACGAAAAAAAGCCAAAGCCGCCTAGATAAGTTATTAACAAGTTGCTATTCGAGATGTTTGGTGTAAACAACCGCTGTGCTTTAATCTGTTGGCGTTTATGGGAATTTCGAGCGGACAATTATGAGAGCTCTAATGCCTATTTGGGTATCGTAAGGGAAGGCTATATCCTTCCCTCGTATACTTAGCAGACTGCCACAAGCCCTAACTAATAAAACCTATAATATTTTATATTAGACTTTGGAAGTAATAAAAAATTTCCTTTGAAAATGAGAGAGATGGCGAGCAAGAAGTTCGAGTGTGGACATATCAGAATGCCTTCGGAGTTCTTGAGTACGAGTATGACAAACAACTTGAAACCTGCTATCTCACAAAGGAAGAATAAAGAAGCACTGTCTTCTATGCAAAATCACTTTAGACAGGTATGATAAGATATCCATCAGGTTTAATAAACTCAAGTTTAAAAGCCGAATCTCAAGAAGCACTGGACAAAAAATCCCAGATCACGCCAACTAATGCTTATATCTAATCCGAAATTACAATCTTTGTCTGCTTCAACCGCACATTTTATACTCCTTGGTAGTATACTTCTTCCGTATGATCGGTTTATGATGGCCAACCGTTTGGGTAAGTTCATAAAAAGGAAATCAAGGATGCACTAGAATTGACAATTTGAATTATTTGTGTATGACCCCTAGTCAAAGCGTTGAATTCCACAAAAAGAGGAGTATGGATCTGAGTAGTAATTCCAAATCTAGTTGCGCAAATCCCAATGAGCAGAATTCGAACTTTCCTCACTTTTTTATGAAGCACACTTTTCGAGTCAGTACTAACAACTCTGATTCTGGAAACCTTTTAACCGATGGTAGTTTTGTTGAAGCAGATACTGCTCACGGACAGGCTTACAGCTTGAGGGCAAATTGATTAACCCTAAAAACCTCTCGATTATGTTTCTCATTTGATTATCCGCATTTCATTTATAGGTGTTTATTAAGTACTTTACTTTTTAATGTCCCGAACAACTTAGACACCGGACTGGATTACTCATCATGGTACAGATAGGCACTTGCTTCCCAAGACTAAGACATTTTGACACGATTTAGTCCTCACTTTTCTAAAAAAAGAATTTTTACTTTGCACTATTTGTCTTTGTCCACCTGAAGTTTAGCCTTGCCTCTTATTGAATAACGGATTCCAGCCTCGAAAATATTGTTAAATTAAGAATGTTATTATTGTTTCATTTATTTAAGGGCGGCCTGTCGTTGAAGTCTTTGAATAAGAGGGATGCATCTGGGTACTGCCCACTTTGCAGTTGGGCTGAATTTTGACCATCTAGCATTATTTAAGGAGATTGTGTTTTACCTCAATGCTCAGCACCCGAATATGAAAATCCCACCTTAAATTTCCGAATGAAACGTTAAGTGGTCTTATTCCCAGGACATCTCTATGCATCACTCCCACAACCTAAGAGTTTTCGAAGCCAACGGTAGGTCGGTGGACACTTGTTTATCGCAAAACCGCAAATACTTTCATTTTACCCTATTGGTTTTCTTACATTCTAAGTAACCTATAACTGTGCAGTCACTTGAGTTAACCAGGTCAGTAGATGTCCCTGTTGTGTGAAGGGATTTTAGGCAAGATTTCACTATACAGGTAATTTGGTGAGGTTTGATTTTGCAGCCCCACTTGATTGATAACATATGGTTAGCTTACTAAAACAATCTGTATTGAAATACCTTATTTTAGACATTTGCTGGGTTAGGAAAGGGAAAGAGAGAGCAATTACAGCTCAAAGCTGGAACAAGGCAGCGCGTGAAGATGGCGTATACATATTCGCCCGCGAAACGGCCGCTCGCTGGATTTGAAAGATAAGGAGGGTGCAATCACAAATGGAAGGGCACGACGGGGACCGCGTGGTGATTCGCAATGCATGGCCATTGGAGAGGAACCGATGGAGTTTTAGTCTGTCCGGACAATTCCATTAGTATAATAAAGAGGGCGCAAGCAGGACTCGAAGCACGCGCAGTGAAGCGCATATGAACTGATACCTGAAGAAACCGAGACTGGCGTACAAGCACTCCCTCCCCCGTGGCACAGTCACTCGCTGTATTAAAGTGGCAAGGAAGGTGCAAACACGTGATATTTGTAGAGTCAGAGTACTCGCATCTACTAAGCTTGTTTTAAAAGGCTAAACATATGGTATCAATCAATTTTCGCCGCGCCGCGAAAATTTTATCACGGCGATCGCGAACTTTTTGATTTTCATGTCTGTACTTAATGTCGAACGCAAAGGCAGCTCTGATAGAAATGCTTGACTGCATGAGAACTTAAAGGGGGCTGCGGCGTAACTCTGCCATGCACCGTTGAGTCTACAAAGACACCGAACAAACTGGTTCAGAATTGGACAAGCCTGCATTATCATTAATTAGATTCGTAGGTCGCTGAAGTCCAGTTGGAATACGGCTGTTGACTGCGAAAATTTATTTAGATTCATATTGAAAATATTTGATCGCAAAGACAGGAACCACCCTTCTTTGGTAAAATAATGACTGCAGATTGTTTTTCCTTGCCAATATGTGCACTAACGACTGGGCATGTGCTGCGAGTGCAAACACACACCGGTAGCTGACATGCGCCAATTAGTTGCCTGTTGTATCTTGTCCGCATCCAACCGAAGCTGTGGTATATTAACCATAGCGCGGTGCTTAGCAACTCTACAACTTCAGGACTTAAATCCAGTTTCCCACAAATCCTAGCCGGGAGATCCATGTTTCCACCCATAGGAAGGAGGATTTCACAAAAATTCAAAACAAACTACTAACAACCTTGAAGAACTCGTGGTATCTTCTGGTTTTCATTATTGTCAAATAGAGAGGGTATCTCATCGCCGAAGAAAGTGCTGAAACCAACCCCGGCCGATGACGAGAAAGATAAGTTCTGATTCATTTACTTCCATTCCAGTCAAAAGGTTAGTTAAAATTCCATGGGATGACCCACATCTTTACATAAAATAAACCAGACTTCTGATATGTAGAACTAAATACGTAAAGACAAAAACTTGTATTTTGAAGACACTTTAAACTATTTTGCCAAACTTAATTTGCTTTTGGCAGAATTACTGCGCAATATACTGGAAACTGTGTTTTCAGCCAAAACATTTCAGACAGCCCACTCCTCCTCGTTAGGAACACCGCAGCTGGGCGCGTAACATTTTTCGGGCTGCCTTCAGAACGTGAAAATCAAGTGTCAGTTAATAACCCCGATGCCATTTCTTCTCAGGTCTCCAACCACAGTGACGAATTAGAGTGTCTTATCGGTTTAATTGTGGGGATTTTTATTCTATAAATTATGTTTTTATATTGCACTGTACTTTAATTTTCACGAACGAAACCTATTTAAAACCCTTGACTTCTAAAAGCGTTTGAGTCTGATTTGGATGACTCTAAGGCGCTAGTCGGTCTAGTTGTTCATTCAGATTTTTAGAAATATTTCGTCTTTGAATTAATTACTATGTCAAATCGGAAGCTTAAGCAGGACCGGACCAGTAGGGGGAATCGGCCCGAGGAAAAAATCTTTTATTCCATCGGTTGTCCTCTCACCTCCATCTTAGCAAACGTTCCGCAAACCCTCCACCCGTGCATATGAGCCATGCCCATTAAATCCTTTTTGGACGTACAATTAAGACAGGAAATTGTGTGCATAAATGCACATTTTTTCTGCGAATTGGATACAGCTGAACCAGAAAAACCACACGCAGACGCATTGGAAGAGTTGGTTGCTCCATCACAAGCTATAAAGAAGTGATAATTTGTCTGGATTGAACTCCAGCACTTATACCGTTCACCATACCTTACGTTTATCGGAAGGGCATATATTTAGAAACCTTGATGTCGACGCCCCTGGGTGAAGTGTTGTAAAAGCCGAGGGACACATTTCGTCCGGGTATTATCTACTGATGGGGATAAATAAACATTAGATAGGAGTTCTGAGAAAAATAAATTTACGGACGAACTCCATGTAAGTCTTTCTTTGGCCAATGTCATCTGGAAGTAAGGTGCGTGCGACGACAACAAATAGCTATATTGACGCTGACGAGAGGGGGACGATGACGACGCGGAGGAGGAGGAGGAGGAGGAGAAGGAGGAGGAGGGGGAAGATACAGGGAAGAGGAAATTATGATGAGGTGTACGAGTTAGAGGAGGGAACACGCATTTGGCATATGATCGCAACAGAAAGGTGGACATGCGGGAAGCCGAATCCACGCCACTCTCTACTCCCCTGCCGGGATTCCTAAGGATCTGACATTTTCAAGTATCCGAGACAGCTGTCAGTTTCCCTCATTCACCCCAGCAAGCTGACAGACAAACACCCAAGCCCGTTTGCGTTGGCTTGTTGCGAGACTACAGCTGCTGTTTCGCCGAGCTGCGAACTTCTAGCTGACGTCCACCCCTCACCTTACATAGTCCGTATGATGCACCTCCTACGGCGCAGAAAATGAGATGAACGACATATAGTGATATTTTGACTGTCCGAGAATCTAGCCACCCCCAGGTGTGCGTGGATGCGGAAATGTGCAAAGACCCACTTCCACTTAGAAATTCCTCTACAGCGTCGACCCCTTTTTTACTGTCAACACTAATTGGACTGTCTATACCAAGCGCGTGTCTGCCCATCGGTGCTAGATGGGTGTGCTGCCCGGCAAGGGATTTGCCACTACTGCTTTCAATAGCATAACTTTCCAATCAAAAAATGACCAATGAAAATTTTTGTGAAATTCAGTCTTTCACTGCATTTGTCCATTGGTGGTGTTTGCAGTCCTTCGAACGAATTATTTCCGAAGTGTCGTCTTTCGAAGGACTAGGCGTGCCGAATTTACTTTTGTGGGCAAAGATGGTGCTTTTAGTAAGAATCACTCAGGCGGGACTTGGGCTTAATCTTTGCATGGTTAGAAACTGAGAAGAGATTGTGTTTGCAACTTAAATTCAAGGTTTGTTGGCTACTCAATCAGCAGAAAAGATGAAGGTCGATGATTACACCGTGCGAAGGCAGAGTTGAAGGCATTTCAAGATTTATTACACTTGCCAACATTTCCTCTACTTAGTTTTGCTTAATTTGCCAAGTGCTGCAGTCATTCATATGCAATCTTCATTTGTAAATAATCTTGAATTTTCATACGCAGGCAACGAAACATATAAAACGTGAAGAAAAAATTCCCGTATGCTTTCAGTCAGAAAGGCATGCATTATGAATTTTAAACAATGGTCCTGAAAATAACCCACGGTTATTTCATGCACAAGAATAAGTTGGGTTTTCTTTGAACAACTTTTCAGTAATCCCCGCAAATCCGACACGAGAAAAGAAGGCTTAAAGGCTATGTGAATATTCAATTTGTTATGCTTACTCTTATGCACACTCAGTCGTTTTCCTTAGAATGAAACCGCAAACATTTACTTACTTATAAAATATTTTGAAAAATTACGCCTTAAAATTTCATATCTCTTGAAGAGAAGGCCTGGATGTTTAAAATATTTACAGACTAGGGTCCAGCGATTTAGAATGTCCACTTCAAACGATGGAGAAAGTTTAAGGCCAGGTGTAGGAACTCATGGGACGTAAATGCCTGCCCATACAAACATGGAAATTTATGTGACTTATCTGAGAATGCATCAAGCATGTTATTGGAAGGCAGAGTAAGCAGCCAAGTATTTCGGTGGTATTTAACCTGCAGAGCAAGTGCTTAGTTTCGATAGATTCAAACATCATTTCTTTCGATCGTAACACCTACATAGAATATAATTATAAAAATGAGGAATGCTAGAAGGCATTTTTTGTGTGCAACTTTCCTGACAAATTTAAACAAACTGATGTCAACACGACAGCTCGGTCATCGTTACCGACAATTTTCACCGGACGCTCCACAGCGGGGTGACTTGCGCGTGAGACATCTTTAAGTGATAGTAGACTTGCGCAGCGCCTGCCGTAATCTCTCATACCGCTCCACCTGGATCCGGCGTCAAGAAAGAGTCAAGAAGATCGGAAGCGAGAGAGGGCACAGGTGGCTGGCACAGCGTAAACCCGCACCCAGGCGCACCACCGCAACCCCTGGTCCACAACGTATACTGAGTAGGATTTTATACCACAGCAGAACTAGGGGCGGCCATAAACCTGCAAACTGACCTGCCACCGTACTCCACTGTTCGCATTTACAATGGGTGCGCACTTCCGATAAGGCCTGCCCGGACACCCATCTAGCGCCTGTGTTGGCCTAGAGCATTTGCCGCATGACCCTTTGTAAGGCCAATTATGTGAACATAAAAAGTAATCGAAAACACCGCTCAATTTCTGTCGTTATTTTCTAAATGTGCGACTGACCCAAATGCTTAACTAAACGCCAGCTGGGCATGGTATGTAGAGTAACCTATGGCTATTTCCATGCTAATCAGTACTCACGCCCAATTTAAGTAATATTTTCTATTCGATAGTATTTCGGCAAACTTAGCTCGTGTTTCACATGTTTCGGCGTTTTCCGCCTCTTTTCCTTGGTAACTGAACTCAAGAATAGTCTTTGGGGGAAAATCTACGTAATCGTTTATTGCAATTGGCTTGTAGTCTGACAGCTGGTCTTCAGAGCTGCAGAGAGAAGTTATAACAAATGCCGACACTGGAGGGTTTTAATAGTGCCGATCAATTCCAATTAACCACTCTATCGCATAGTTTTATTGTCGAAAAATATATATTCCAGAGAGTACGCAAATTTGTCAAAATTAGCACAGAATATATGAGTCTTTCATGAGCATCCGCTTTACAAAGAGAGACTCAAATGAATAAGTTAGGATATGCTTGAATAAAGCTTTTTTCCGCACTTTCTCGATTACTAAGATGCTAGTGGTCTTTGGGACCAAACCTAGAATGCGGACATATGCTTTACTTTTTCCACGGTCTTATGAAGACCTGTCTCCTAAATTGCTTTTCTGAAGAAACGGCCGGTGTTTACTTAATTGGGTGCATGTGGACGCTTTCCAGTGTGTCTAGGAGAACACAGAAGACAGGGGTTTCGTGACGGGCTGTGTGGGACAAAGTGCCGGAATACGCTGTAGTCCGAAGTCACAGGTCATGCTTGACGCTAGCTAGATGCAAAGCTATAATGAATTACCCGTCTAGTTGCCTCGAAAAAGCCTTTATGAGATTTAATGTTCACCTAGTTCCTCGTTAGCTGTTATAACAGCAAATCACCAAAGATGACTTAGAGGTAAATAGAATGTTGCCAACCTAACGGGCTCAGTTTTTTCCCCAGGCAGCTTTGGACGGAAAGTGCGAGTCACAACCGAAGAAGCCAGGGTTCCTTGTAAACCAGGTTAAACAGACGCTTGTAAACTTCAAAAGATTGTTTACTTTTGCTTGGACATTTTATCAGCTACTTTCAGCAGATATTAACATTTATAACCAAAGGAAATGTTCTGTTTGTGCGATTCCTGGCAGAGATAAGGGAATTGTTTCGGCAGATTTTGTCAGCAGACGACGCCTCGCTATGGAATTTTTAAAACTGCATTTGAATATCAATTTATGAACATCTGCATAATTTTAATTTTACGTAATTTCACTAACTTGTATTGATGGATCTCCTTCAAATGTACTCGGATTCATCGGAGATGTATAACATTAACAGCAGTTTTCTCCTCCTCGATATTGAGGGATTTTTAAGAAATGTTGCTAGGACTGGAATTGTAATATTTGATTCGTTTGCGTCACCAGTCAGCTAAAACAAACCCTAGACCGGGAAGAAATGAGATGCTAGTCAGTAGTACTTACAGTTACCATCTCTTCTTGATTTCTGATTGTTCGTCATTATGATAACCTGCGATAGCTCTGAATAGGACCTCCAGGGAGAATGTATCTCTCCTGATTTCCGGGTGAGTACTTGAACGATGTTCTCATGAGACTTTGGATATTCCCGGTAGCGAACAGTAAAGCATTGTTCCGGGATTTAGCTGGTAGATCGTTTGGAAAAAACACTTGAGTACCAGCCAACTTTCTTTAGATTTCAGATCCCCCGAGACCTGAAGCAGCGGTTTGGCCAAGTGGTGGAGCCTTATAAGCCAAAATGGCCACTCCAGTCCCTCTTGAATTCTTCAATAAAAGATCTTGATTAATGATTGTTCGTCACCATACGAGAGCTTGTGAGGATTTTCGATTGGAACAAAGCGAAACCATTCACTTCCTCGCCACTCTATGTCACGCTCATCTCATTATAATCCATCTCCATAATCAAAATAGATTTTATATTCCAGATATCCTTGACTGTTGTTTGATAATTCCAATATCATTCGGACTGTAGCCGGTTGTGGGCCTGGGTAGTAAACTAGTCAGATTCAGTCCTCTCCACATCAAATGACTAGGTTTATATATTCCGTCTGGACTTAGGCAGGAGTTTCTTCAAGCTTTCTGAGGACTTAGGAAGGACAAGCAATGGCTATCGTTTTCCAACTTTGTCTTCACCCCTGTCGGCCAAACCAACCGTAGCTGAGATACTAAAAGCAGTTTTGTGCAGATTCCCGTCTAGTTTGATGTTAACACACTTTGCAAGCGCGATCCCTTGCACAAGCGACTGGACAGACCTTGCTGCCTGGGAGTGAGAGTTGGATCCCCACGGAATTGGTGGCTGTGACGATGACGGCCTCCTCTTTCTGCGAATCTTCGCAGACCATTGCCTTCTCCCTACTATCGCCCCTCAGCTTCTGACGCGGAGTGCCCGGAATGCTTAATACACATGATACGCCGACTACATGACGGAATTATGACCCTAAGTCCCGGACAATATGGCAATTTCGGAAGCATTTGCAGTGACCAGTGGACTGAACCAGGGTTGTGTACTCACCTCATCCTCGGGTTCTGAGCTGTGCTGATCAATGCCTATCGTAAAAGACGGCCAGACAGCGACACCGTTTGCCGAGTCGATGCAAAGACCGTTCAACGTACAGGGCCTATATGTGCGTCCTAGAACCTCCCTAACCGGCATTCATAATCTACTGTTCGCGGGCGACTGTGCACTCAAAACAACTACAGCAACGGCAATACAAAGGATCATAGACCCCTTCATCTGTGGCTGCACCCACATCGCATTGATCATCAACACGGAGAAGACGGCTGTCATACATCAACCGGTCCCAGACACGCATTGTAGATAACTCCACATCCCTGTGTACGAAGCTTAACTCGCCACTATGGACAAATTTGCATATCTAGGCAGTGCAAATCACGAAATGTCAGGATAGGCGACGAAGGGGTTGACTGAATCTTAAAGTCAGCCAGGAATTTGGCCGGCTACGGACCTCAGTCAGGAATCGTCAAGGACTTCGCCTGAACACCAAACTCGAGATGTGCAGGGTGGTAGTCCTGGCGACGTGTAATTGAAGAAAGTCAATGGTCCCGCCGAGCTATAATCCTGATGAGATCAATCCCCGCCGATTTTTTCTGATGGAAGTGATAAATGGTCCTGTGGCAGTTCGCGTCTCCTTACCCTCCGCCTTTGCCACGCTGCCTTCATGTCCGCCTCACACTCCTTGTCGATATGTTGCTGGAACGCGCGAGGCTTGTCACTAGCCTCGCGAGTGCTCCAGGCCAATCAACGCTGTCCCCCCTCTGATTGGCTGGTGGACGCGGAGACAACGAAAGGCACACACACGCGCAGGGTCCCAGAATCTCGAAGGCGGACACAGACAGGAACTTGCCTGGAGAGCGAGCTCGCGGCGACTGCCCACAGAGCCTTTGTGTACGCACTTCCAAAACAGTGAAGGATGTCCAACTAACTCCGTCTTCCCTGACTTTCGATTGGGAAACTTTGTCTTGTCGACCACTCCACATTCGACATCCACGCGCCCAAGCTGCTGCGGGACACACGGTAGAAATCGTCGGTAACAACGGTTGAACTGTCACACATGCGCTGCCGTACAACGCAACCCATCTATCTGGGTTACTATTTGATCACCTGATCGGCCGCATGTACATGTCTGACGCAATATCATCATGCCCCTAAAAGCCAAAGTGAAAAATAGACCCAGTCATTAGCTTTACTTACCTCCTTTGAGAGGAAGAGATACTTAAGATCTTGATAACATAGTCTTGGAAATATCTGGAGAAAGTTGAAACAAACGCATACAGCCAAGTTTGGTAAAGTACTGTGTCTCCAGAAAGCTTTTGATCTCCTTTGCAAGAACCCCTGTATCCAGCTGCTGCTTTAGGTTTCCGGAAGGCCGTTGTGTGAGTTCGTCAAAAAAATAAGTTTGGAAAAATTTCTTTGAAGAGTTTTATGGGACTTTGAACACTTATTCGACATTTGTGGAAGATTAAAACAGAAGATCTTCTCTTAGTTTTCGCATCATCTACATTGACTTCGACCGTACCTTATGTACTCTAGCTGTATCATCGGACCAGAAGTGCATGTTGGTAGTCCTATGCACAAGGGATTCGGATCCACCTTGACGAATCTGCCTTGTTCATATGATTGATGACTTTGTTTAAAATGGTAAACCTACAAATCTGGACACTGTAGGCACAACCGCACGGTTTTAATATATCAGACAAATACACTTTCCGTTTCCAATAAAAAAAACAGGTGTTAGATATTTTCTGACACCTTTCGCACTACCTTACTAGAAGCCGAAATGACATTTATGCAAACAGTGCTCGGTACCGTAAACAAAAATCAACAAGGATTCAAAAGCCAGCAGGAGTTCCTGTTCCATGCTTGTTGAAATTGTTTTTGGCTCTGACATGGCGGAACTGATGATTAAAGTCAATCCTGATGACTTATTTATTCCTAAAATTACTGCCTCTGATATTTACGAGTCGCGTCCAAAGCGAGTACGAGTACGTACACTTAGTATTATTAATTTAAATTCTGGAAAAACGATTCGAAAAATAGAAATGGTTTACGAAAACTACCAGAAAACTATTGTAGGTAACACTTCAGGCCAATTACGACTACTGTCTGCACGCAATCACTATAGGGACAAAAGAGGATAACGAAGAGCATGATATGATTAGGGGTAAATGTTCCTGTTCGGACCATCGCAGGAAACAATGTTACACAAGCCGCCTCTTACCGTCCAGAATACAGAATGCCAAAAGCTCATTTTCCCTAGTAAGCTACGAATGCGTGGATTAACTGTGCCTCGGCATCAGTTATGAGCTATTTGAGTCTTTCTTTTTAGGCGATTTATTTTCACAAGTCTCCGGTCGTTTGACCAGACCGCCAGTACATAAACAACCGCCTTACTCTTCTCGGGGCATGGTCTTTTCCATTTTCACCTGTTTCTCTGCAATTCAGATAAGAAAGTTATAAGCCACTGTGCGGGTGTTATTCACATGAAGGCATTTTTGGCATCTAAAAGCATAGCTGAGTTAAGCATCACTAGTGCTAAAAACTTGATGAAGTTTCCGGCGGCCGAATATAATGCCAGTGGGACAGTATAAATTAAATCGACGCTTTCAGAAATACATATAGCTTTTCGTGGGAATTGCTACCAGTTTCAGTTTCGCCAAAATGATTCCGAGTAAATAGCTTCTCATCGCCAGTTCATAAGCTCCTAAAGTTTATAACCTGTCTAGTCTTACCTGCCACTTATCCGCACACTCAGTTATTTTTAAATTCAGAAATAATTCTTAGGGTTTATCAGAACAGCGCTGGATTGGCTGTTTGTAAGAGAGACTGCGTGGTTCTTCCAGTAGCACAGAGTTCTGCCCGGCACCCCAAATTAAAATTTAAAAAAAATCATCACTACACATAAAGGTGCAAGTGCCAGTCCCAATTACGTTTTTGGAAAGACGATGCGTCCGTTTCATATTTGTCTGAGCCTTCAGATCCGATGAAGAGTCCATCAGAAAAGACAACAAGGGAACAGCATCAAATTTGCAGCTTTTCCTGGCTTCCCATTGCGTGCAGGTCACGTGCGCCCTTCATTTTAGACTGGGTCACGCCATCCAGCAGTGAGAACGCAGCAAATGGTGGGCGGGGTGGCAAGTCTGTAGGTCCATTTGAGGAGAACTTGCTATCGGAGGTCAAAATCAGTTCTTCACTCACATTTTTTCTGACAGTAGTAATGCCCATGCATTCTTAAAATTGAATTTATTATGGGAGGAGAAACTAGGGACAACGGGTAAACCTGCTGCACTGTTAGTTTGTGCTTAAGTACTGTCTAGCTGAGCCGTCCTGCGATCTGGCCCGCATACTTGCATGAGCAAGTGCGATATAAGGCGTAGAAAAGCCCTAAGAGGCTCATATGCGTCCACTTAGTATTTAGCTCATATTAATGCTTTGCGCGTCGCACCCTTTGACTGATAAACGTAATGACGACTCCGGGGATCGACATCTCTCCTAACCAACACAATCACAACCATTTGACGAGTAGAGTATCGTTTAAAAAGTGTCAACGCATGTAAATAATTTTTTCGAGGTAGGCTGCAGCTTCTTCTCATGATTAATCTTACGTAGCACAGAATCCGAAATATCTGAGTTAGTAGTAGATTGGAAATCGTCATGCCCTCGGTAACGACAGTGAGCTTAGAAAAGCAGAATGGCAAGATGCTCGGGATGGGTTAAGAGTCCCTGATTCTGCATCTTTGGAATGCCAACACCAGTCAACAAGTACAAAATATTTAATTCGAGTCCAAACTGACCTAGGTAAACATTTTTATAATAAACACAACTAAAAATATAAGAGCAGTTCGTTAATGCACTGACCCCGTGCTTGGTACGCAATATTTTAATTTATGAATAAGTTTCTACTTTTTTAGCAAAGTAACCAGTGAATGCTTCATTAACCTCGGCAGCTCATATTTACATGATCAAGGATTGTGTGCGTATGCCATGCCACGCTCAGACAAGCTGTGGTTCTCGCAGTCTGGTGTGCGCTGGCAGTTCTCTGGCACCCGACTCCCTGTCTGTGAATAAGTTTGCGCTCCCGCTGGGTATACAGGCCGTGTGCATGGTTATCCAGTGATTTGCGTCATCCTTCTCTCTCTGACTTTGCTTGGAAGGCTGCCAACTGACGGGATAACTCAGACCTCGCAGTCGGCCCAGTATGTGTTTATGTGGAGTAGCAGACTGGTGGTCTGGGAGTCAGACGGCAATGACTCCTTCATAATGTGGCCTCTATAGCACTCCCACCTAGTTGTATCAGAACGGGAAGTGGCGACACCCATAGGGGCGGCCCCGGACGCGCCAGCCGTCGCCCTTTTTTGTTGGAGTCAAAAGCCCAGTCAGTCCTATTAAGTGTGTATTGTAGGTCGGGGTTGCTGCTGCAGGCCCAGTTGGAGGCTCTCGACGCGCTACATTGGGTCCCAAGCAGTTCGTCCCCCCCTTTTAACTTTCTTAGTTTACAAAACCCTGGTCAAGTGTTTGCTGTGGACCAGGGGCTGTGGTGGTACGCCTAGGTGTGGGCCTGAGCCGTGCCATCCACCTGCACCCTTCCAGCCTCCAGCCTTCTTGATTCTATCTTAAAACCAGGTAAGAGGAGAGAGGAGGGAGAGTGCGGTAGATGCTGTGAAAGTCCACTACCACTACAGTAGAATTCACGCGCAAAGTCACCGTGTCTACTATTTGCCTGCTGTAAGCACATGATGGACTTCATCTAAACCGATGGTCGAACTGTCACGCTTAGATGAACAACCAGAATGCACTTTAAGATACAACTTCTCGGGAAACGATGACCTGAAAGCTTACTGGATTATTTTTTATTAAAATCATTTAAATCAATGTGACAAAAGGTTTATTTTAATGGAATGTTTTTTTTTCCATAACATATGGGAGCACGAAAATCGCTCCATAAAGTCTTCGAATTTGCGTAGAGTGCACTAGCCACCTAACGCACCAGCGGCTGCCCTTCGGCATTGCAAATACTTGGTCTTCCCTATTCCCGGCTCAGTAAAACTGGTATACGTTGTCTGAATTAAAGAGAGCACCGAAGAAGACAGACTTATTGCTGTTTAAATTACAAGCAAAAGTTGGGTTCATTTGCAAAAATATTTACTAAGTCAGGGCTTTTCGGGTGTAAATTTAAGTTGGGTAATTGACAGTAAGGAAGTGAAGATCCCCGAAGACACTCGGAGTGGGGAGCAATTGACCGTCAGTTCCATAGTCGATGTTTATTCGTCGCCACAAATGCAGTTGCGTAAGAACGCTATATCGGCGTGTTGGGACGCACTGCAGTGAACCGGAAAAAAAGGTTACCGAATCCCAACATCTTCGACGGGTTTTCAGAGAAAATGGTTACCCGCGCAACTTCGTCAACCGGTGTATGCGTAAATGAGACGAGCAACAAAATCGTGCCGACTCCAAATTCTGGCGAGCGATCCCGTACATCAAGAACGTCTCGGGGGCCGTTAGTTGCTTTCTCGCATCGTTTGGGGGTGGAGTTGCACACAGACCGGTGGCCAACATAAGGCGTCAGGTTAAGAGATCAAAAGACCCCCTGTCACGGCAAGAAATATCTGGAGTCTTTTACCGGATCTGGTGCAGCTGCGGACAAAGCAACTACGTCGGATAAACTGGAAAACTGGCCCGGACGCGAGTTGCCGAACGCGCGGCAGCGGTACGTGAAATGACGCCAACTCTCAGGTCGCGGCCCATTCTACGAGACCCGGCCACACATTCCAGTTCAATGAGGTCGAAATTCTCGCGAGATGCGACAATCGTGAGAGCCGCGAGTTGCTTGAGTCATGGTTCACGGGACCTCAGTCTATCAACAGGTACAACGACATCCCCACTCCATATTCCGTGCAGAGGCATAGGCTGGCCAAATTAATTGACCACTTGGGGAGCGTGCAAACCGGTGAGCCAGATGGCCGAGCAATCATCACGCCAGCCATCAACACGAATGATGACATTTCGGTAATTAACAAGTGGCATGCCGGCCAGCAAGCAATTAGCGCACCAGTGAGCAACGATCCTTCATGAAGGGGAGCGCGGTTAATTGCTATAGGTATGCGATAGCATAGCGACTACACCCTATAAATACTGCAACTTCCTGTGCACGGGTCACTCCTTTCTGCCACTGTCACCGACGATGGGTTCAAGTGAGAATCCGAAACGTCAGGCGAATAAAGCCCTTGTTCCAGCGATCGCTTCTTCTTCTTCTTCTTCTTCTTCTTCTTCTTCTTCTTCTTCTTCTTCTGATCAACTAGTTCCTGGAACTCGCATCTTCACTTGTATCGGCAATTCCTCCCACCTTTCACGACATGCCTCCACCAGCATGAGGAAGAACGTGAGATCGGAAAGGGTGAGAGCAATGACAGAGTCGTGTTCTAATCCAACTTTCACTGGGAAGGCTTTCTGAACGCTTCACTGTCCCTAATGCGAGTCCCTATTGCATTGTAAAGTTGTCGTATTGGCTGTGTAAAACACTCTGAACAGCTTAGCTTCATACCCATCCAGAATGCATCGCGGTTGACTGTACAGAAGCTCCGCGTGAAATTTATGAGGTTTGTAGTGTTTAGTTATTATTTCATGACATCTCTTTTATAGTGGGCGGGTATCAAAGACCATGTCGATGGTTACGCGGTTCATTCGAACTACGTATTAACTTTTGGGGTGAAGTTCTTGCTCCACATGAAGGTTCAGGCTATTGAGTAAAACGTGTGTGATGATTTCACCCTCGATATTGAGGAAAGGGATGCCTCCGCGATTGTAACAGAGTTGCTGCTCTTCCTTACGTTTATACGGGTAGATAACGGTGACCTCCTTAAAGCCCTAGGGAATTTTTCCTTGCCTCCACATATCTTAGATTGGGTAGGCGAGTTTTTTTTTACGAGCAGAGGGCTGAAATATCAGTAATTTCCAGAAAGAGGTGGGTCGGCACCTGACGCTTTGCCACTGGACGCCTGCTGAACAGTCTTGATAGTCTCATTTAGTGAGGTCGGAAGTTCAAGGTCTGCGTTGGTCTTCGTCTCATGTAGTCTTCTGATGGCTTCGTAGGAAACTGTGGATGACCGGCTGTGAAAAACTCTGAAGTTCGTAGTTCAGTGTCTCAGAATTTGTGGTTTTTTAACCCGGAGGGTTGTTCAGCGGCACTGAGTAGCGACGCAGTTTTATTGGCTTGGGGTCACAGACAGCCTTGATGGACACGAATAAATTCTTCATTTAATCGTTATCCACTCATCGCTATGTTTCTTCAGCACGGTTAGTCATTCAGGCACTTCACTACCCCCAGTTGGTTCTGCACAAGGCTCCTAAGTTGAAAGAAATTCACTTATTTTGCTGCAGCTCTGAGGTGGGTGAGTACAGCCCACCTTACTTTAAGGACACATCATAGATCTCTCGCCGTTCTCACCATACCAGACCTAGTGCTGTTACCGTGCGTTACCAAGGGCATCCAGGGCAGTGGAGGAAATGGTGTTCCTCAGTTGACTCCATTGTGCTTCAACAGTGGCATTCACTTCCACATCTTGCATTTGTTTCAGACGGAGATTCAGGTGATTGCTAAAACCTCACCGGCAGTCAACCGTATCACAGTCCCATATTGCAAAAGTAAAGGCAGTGGTGCGTCCGGCAGTTTGCATTACACATCGCCTTGGTCATTGACGCGTCATGCTGAACACGTCTACGGAGGAGGACGTAACTCAGGATTTGCCACTGATCCAAACCAGGTTACATCCATGATGAAAAGGCGGAAGCAGGTGTTGGCTAGGAGAAACTGGTTAACTACGCAGACCTGCAGGAGAAAGTTACTACTGTTGCAGCTGCCCATCCCGTGGCAGCCTAGAACGTCCGTCCAAGTAGCATGGTATGTACCTAAACAGACATTGAGACAGGGGAGAAAATTAATTAGTTTACCTGCGACAGAGTCGCTAGAAGGCCATGCAGGTCCTCCCAGCACTTGCTATCCGCGGCATCGGAGGTGCTCATTGGGGGAGGGACGTAGTCACTAGTGTCCGGGGGAATCCGCTACCGGAGAGAAGCAGGTGCAAGGTCATGAGACGGTCAGTGATGCCCTGAGGAGGTTGGTCTGCCGCCTCACACCGTCGATCTTGATTACCAAAGTGACTCGGGGGTCTCATCGCTCTGCCTCTGGACGTCCGCTTCAAAGGAAGATGCATGCCGCAATCGTCTTCGCCAGTTGTCCCTACTCGGAGAAATGGGTCACACTGGAAGCCGTAATGCCCTTCTTGTATCGGACGACCAGAGCTGGCCTCCTTTCCGGACGGTTTAACATTGGATTATCTAAAAGGCGGCAGGCATTCCAGGCTGCCATTGTAAGCAATATCACTGGCAGGTTGTGGGAACGAGTGGTTGTTTATTTCGACGTTATGTTTTGCGCCTTCAAGCTACGGTCAGCTTACCGACGGCGTGTTCTATCAGCAGGTTTTTGGGGCACATTTCAAATCCCCTCCCTCGAGAGGGGTTAAGTAATGCTACGCCTAAATAAATCTCCCTATTCATCCCAAAAGGCTCTCGAAGTCCACTGTGGGTCCTGGCTTTTGTTTAGTGAGAATACAACCAAAGTTGTACGGCACCGCTTACGGGATTGCGTGTCGCCCTCCCTGTAGGGCTTTTGGCGGAGAGGGAGGACGAGAATTTGTTCAGGACTCACTAAAAATGAAGACGCGCACGCGATGCACATCGTCATCTGGTTTGGCGCACCGCTGAATGACAGTTGTGGGGATGTAGTTGCCCTTTTGGCTACAGATGAGGGTCGGGTGTCACTTAAGGGCCGTGAGGAGTAATAACAGCGAGCACCTCTCACTCTCATCCGTTTATCTCCGCACTGAACACCAAGCGCAATCAAGAGCAGATCATTCTCTTCACAAAAACGGTGTTCAAACTAAATTGTGGGCCGTTGTCTCCTCTTCAAATAGGCCGGTTCGCATGCTTGCCTTTCGGAGGCATCTGGTGGCATGACCGTGTAGAATGCTTCAAGATATACCGTACGCAATTTTTTTCTTCAGACGGTAGTATACTAGGATTCTTTTACCTTCTACATTCTAGTTGTTTTTGCTGCTAATGTTCCGACCGTGAGTATTTATTAGAATAATCAGTCTGCTTAGTCTAATGCCAACCGTTTCTGTAGGACATACCAATACGCGTCGCCAGTGGGCTTCCTACCTAACTAACAGCCCTTCACGTGGTTTCCGACACTTTTCGCTCTAAAAACGGTTGTGTGGCAACACAACAGAATTAAATATCAAATAGAAGGGGAGATAAAGTAGAACATTAGAAATGAACAAAACGCTCGTTTGATGTCACATAAGAACGTCTACAATATGCATTTTGAAGGCGCATGTTCACCGTACACCGTTTACACCCCTGTATCGCCAATTTTAGCAGATATTTCCAAGCCTACACAGATTGTGCAACTGTCTCTTTTTAATTTTAATCTTCTCCTATGATCCCCTTCATCCAACTACTCAGAATCGTTTGGGTCTATAAGTGCGTCGCTGCTAAGGGCTTGGGAACCAACCAGTTAGCTCAATAGGCGGACTCCGCGTTTCTGGTGTTATCATCTTTATTGTCCGTAAAATCTGTTCGTAACCGTCTCCGCGCTGGCCGCAGTTAGTCATCTGCGCCTTAACTAACTGTTATTCTCCACTGCCTCCATTACCAGCACAAGTTACTGCGGACACCGCAGAGGCCTTCCCCGCACTTAGCAAGCCCGGAGTGACAGGAAAACCCAGATGCACAGGCGAGGACGATGAGACGCATTAAATGTGGTGCATCGATTTTCCTGACAAAATGGAACTAGTTAATCTCTATATAGGAGCCATTCATGATTCTTTTTGTAGTTGTCTCCTCATTTTGACAGATCCTGGTGGCGTGGCAGCCTCCTGTACAACTGAATTTGCTCTGTAAAAACAAACTTAACTCCCTTCATCTACTTCTTCTCTTTGACTCTGTTGATGAAAGGATAAATAATGGACCGTTGAAACCACATGGGTCAGTTGTCCGGTTAACAGCGACGACAGAGCTTATGGCTATAACGTTACAGACAAAGGTGGCAATGATGACGTTGATAGCACCCTTAACGACCACATCTTTGTCGGGCCACAATACAATTTCAGTCTTCTTAGGACAGTGCGGCAATTCTAAATGCGCCACGATAGTAGAAAGCCGGCGGATTTATGTGATAGTTAAAGAAATGCCCCCTTTTCTTGACGTGCAAAACTCTTTTTTCCTATATTTAAAAAACCGGTTGGTGAAGACGGCACAAACCTCATTGATGCACCAACTGAAACATGAGGCCTCGGCTGGGGTGACTGGAAGACAGAAAACAGAAGGATTAGAGACCATTTTATATTTTCCACTTTATATTTTCCAATGGTCACGGAGAAAAACTACCCAAGCGTTGCTTTCTATGGGCCGAAAATTGAACTTTATGGTCACAGGAAGTTGAATGTACACGAGGGCGTAGTGAAGGGAGACCAAGATACAGGCATATGCTGAAAGTTAGGATCCTTTGCAATTTGGTAGGAGTTCACCAGGACCGCCGAAGTTCCGTACGCTTGTCAACTTACAGCCTCGACGCGACAATAGTGCGTGGGTAAGGAAAGTGAGTCATTTATATATGTGCAGTCTGGCCATGCTTTACAGTACGTCGGTCCTAGCGTACGTGTGTGTTTGCTGTCAATGGGCCACGGAGTTTTGAGCCTACAGGTCCCTCTATTCTACATGAGCGACGGAAGTGCAGCCACGATAGTTGCCCTCATGTCCATCGTAATGAGTGTTCGTATTGCGACATCTGGGCACGTGCGTTTGAAACTTGTCGCCAGGCGGATGACCACCTGGCTGACTATGAGCAGGAGGCAAGTAGCTCGTGGTAGACAACCGCGATAGCGACACTTGCCGTCTACGCCGTGGGACGCGTGGCGCCGCCGACTGTGATTGGCTTATCATCTGTAGGAACTCGCTGGCGTCATCGTCTTCCTGATCTACAAAAGCCTGGTGGCAGTAGGACCTGCTCGGAATTGGCGTCTTGTTCACTGAGACCAGTGAATTGTTCCACCGGGAGGCAGGCGGAACAGATTCACGGTGTGCCATTTCGTCGAAACAGCTGTCTTGATCCCAGCTGTCGCAGACGCTGTCGCTATCCTTGTAGACGGCAATTGGCAGGGTGGCGACAGAAGCAAGGCTACTGTCCGCGCGTGAGCAGTGTGGTTTGTTGCAGTTACGCTCCTTCGTACGAGTGTCAGTGGAGACATCAAACTGTCGGTGGTCGTAACGGTCCACAGAACCGGCAGAGGCCACACTAGGGGGCTCATCTCGAGGTAGTGGCAGCATGCGCGGTGTGGCCCGCTGTCCAGGCTGCATCCAGTTGTTGTTTGTAGCCGCAGGCACCTCCGGCGTGACAAAAAGACCCTGGGGTGGTGCTATATTTCGTGCCGAGGGCTGGGGAATAACAGCATTCTCTCGATAGCTCCTTGAACCTGAGCGCAAACCTCCGTCACGCGAGGCAGATCGGTTAACCTGCATGACACGACCAATACGAGGTTCATAGACGACGCGGTTGTTCTGGTTCACGTTATCTCTCCCGAAACCAGTTGGCGGCAATGCTGATGAGTTGTGACGTGACACGTTGGCGTTGTTGCCCTCCTCTTCCTCCTCCGCGTCCTCACCAGAGACGGCGACAAGTGAGTTGTAGTCATCGTGCAGTGTTTGCAGTTCGTCGCGTGCTTCCTCAAACTCAGTCTCCTCCATGCCTTCACCAACAAACCAGTGTACGAAACAGCGTTTCTGGTACATCCTGTCAAACCTCTCATTGTTGACAGCAAAGGCATCTGCGACCGCAACGTTGCCAGCCACCATACAGATCGAGAGTGGTGACGGAGCAATTGCTTCCGTGGGCATGGCAATCGGTGGCATGCTGTTAAGACCAATCTTAAAGGTTGAAGGACACCATTCAACAAAGCTGTTCAGCATCCGAGAGGCTGGACCCTTAACGTACTGTAAAGCATCATAGACTAGCTTGGGACTTTGAGCTCCTCGATAGAGCATCGCGCAGGAAATGAAGGCTTTGTCATGAATTGGTGTGTCCATGGTTGCAGCGGCCTGAGTGAAGGCAGCAGTTGTAACCTGTTTTATCGTAACTTGTTCGTGAGTCAGTTGGTCTCGTGAGGCAAATGGACTGTAGAACACCATCGGAAAGTGAATTCTAGGATAAGGAATAAGATTAGTAAGCAGCTCAGCGCAGTCGGCTCTCTGTGACCCGGTATAAATAAATCGATGGGAGAGAAAAAGCGAGCTCAGTACGGAGGCTACCATTCGATTGATGAGTGAGAGTGAAGGTTTGTCGTCGCATATATTCTTCACGCACTGATCATAGAGGGCCTTGTTATCCATGACCACGTTGCAGTCGATGGTCTCCATAGCAGCGTGAGTGAACAGAATGCTATTGTAAGGGTCAACAGTTGATTGTGAGTAGGCAGCCGATGGAAAAATAGAAGTCGTGAATCTGAATTTTTTGCCGAATTGGTCGGTCAGATGTTCCGCAACCAGGGATGTCAGGCCGGATCCAGTGCCACCGGCGTAAGAGTGGACGATCTCGAAAGCGGACAGGGAATCACAGCGTTCTACCATCTTGAGAACCTCCTCCGCAATCAGGTCCATCTTGCTCTTGCCGACAGTTAAGTGACCTCTAGCATAGTTATTAGCTGCATCTTCCTTTCCGTTGATGAGGCAGGTTGGGTTCCAAAACTGTCGGTAAGCTCCAGTCCGTAGTTCGTCTAAAAACAAGAAATGAGTGCAATACACAAAATCATGTGTCAGTTACATTAGAGGACGTGATCGTTTTTTTTCAGGCATACATAAAGGTCCAGTAGCGCATTTGTCCGCGCTGGATTTCGGAGCAAGACAATTTCTACTCGACCAGATAATAAGCTTTCATCAGGATTTATAAGCTGGAGTTTGAAAGAGCTACACAGGCAATGGAACAAACTCCCATAATTTTCCACTACGAGATGTACGGTATGGAAGGACGGTACATTTCAAACTTCCATGTGTACAAGTGTCAGCGTTATTTTCAAAATTTTGTCAGGAGGATAGGGAAACGACAGACAAAAAAATGCTCTCATTTCTTTATTTATTCGTTAGGGAGGAGAATAGCGTTCATATATATCCTTAATATCGATTATCTTCTATACTAAAACTTTCCACCCGAACCATCCCTGGAATAAACGTTTACAGCCTAGCTTTGCAATATATTTTTCCACTGTTTTAAGAGGGAGCTTAGAGCTAACTAGTCCTTTCATTTTAAGACTGTTCGCCTATCTTTAGAGTTTAAATGTAGTTAACGATCCAGGTCGACTCATCGAAACATCCTGTTCAACACATTCAGCTCTTGGTTTCAGTTACCTTTATCTAGAGGGCATTGAATGGTTCCAAAGCTAACGGTTTTCCCTTGTCTGTCACTCCTTTTATTAATTGCTAAATTCCATTCGCTTTTATTATTCTGTGCCACTGATCAACAGTCATAGACAAGAAGAGCTTCCACGTTGTTGATGTTAATTTCACCTACTGGCTCACTTTGCATGGCACAAGTAACCGCAACATTGTCAGTTAATGATTCTGTTTAACAAAGCCGGTCATTCTCACTGATTTCAAAGGACACAAACATTTACGAATTGGGACTTGCCAATAACTGTTGGTTCCAGATCAACCATGATCGCCCTGGGCACATATCTGCTTTTGACCTCGTAGAAGAAACACTCGGGCTGCTCGAACGCATTTATTGGTGCGCTGTTCACTGGCTGTCCTTCCGTGTTCAGACCGTGTTCGAACGTCAAGAGCTCCCATATAGCGCTTCCCAGTTGAACGCCGCATTGTCCTAGATGAATAGCAATTAGTTCTCGGCCCATTATGCAAAGCCTTCTTTATCGGACTCTTCTTGCCTTCAAGTCTGCTAGCGTAGACAGCTGGGCTTTGCGGGTACCGACTGGGGGTTTGAATCATGCGGTCGATAATTTTTGTAGACTGCATGTTTTGATTGGTCCGTCGCAGTTGCGCACCTCTTACCTTTTGTAAAGTTTCAGCTTCCGTAAACAACATTAAAACCATTTATTTATTGATGAGGAAATAGCAAACAGCCGTCTGAAAGCTACCAAAGAACGTAAAGGTGGTCGAATGGATGATCCTGTACCTATTGCTGCGTCTGAAAGAAGCATTTGCATATACTATACTGGATAATTTAGGTCTGAAGGGAGTTGAACAATATTTCATCCTATTTCTGGGCTTCAGTGACTGCATGCAGCAACTTTAGAAAATTATTAATAAACGGTAAATAAAAAACAATAACACAGAAGTAAACAATAGAACCGTATTTTCCCGAAGTAAAGATCGCCAAAACGAAATAAGCAGATATCTATAGAAAGGTTAGTAGTGACTTGACAACTAACGAAACTCTGCCACTAAGTAAACTTGGAAATCTGGTGGCTCTTCTGTCCAGTACTAATATTATTAAAATAAATACGGATACTTGTCTTGGGATTGGCAAACTTGGAGTGAAGAGGGGTAAATCAAATTTTTAATAGTGAAATGCCCATTACTGTAAAAAATAAAACGCGGTTGCCGAAGAATTTAAATAAAATGACTCAGGTTCAGGTGCAAGCAGACCAGTAGCACGAGGAAAGGAGCAACTGACGACGTGAGCTGCTGAGAACTAAAAGAACCCAGTACCGGAGTTGTAGAGTAAACATGTCCTTCAATTACCGGCGAAGTTCACTTAGGACCGTGCGAATAAAATGCGATGCACAGGCAGATCGGCGATATTCCATGCAAAGAACCGGAGGAAATAAGGGAGCGGTCGGTCAGAAAAGATAGACGAAAGGCAAGACGCAGTGTTTGGGCTGTTTCGCCGGACATCCCACCCATCACTTTATACCTGTGCCTATACGGGTCTGAAATGAGCAAAACTAGTTCACTGTTGAAAGACGACGCCAAGTTATGGTTGTCGCAATGAACGAATAGTCATAAAACGGGTTTGTGCAGCTTTGTACATATCTCTAGATATGCGCTTTAGCGCATTTCCTATTGGTATGAGATCCCTGAGAACTTTAATCTGTTACTTTGTTTCCCGAAAGGCCCCTGCTTATAACGACAAGACAAGTTTGAGGTACTCTGGGTATAACGGAGAAAAAACGAGAGAAAGAAGAACATGAGGTATTTGATCATAAAGAAGACTCTCCTCTCCTTTATTGAGACCACTAGGATGACGACTACTATAAAACCCTGACTATACTGAAGTCGATGATTAAGGTAAAACGGGTCTTGAAGTGAAATGCTTTAACTAACAGGAGGACCGTCATATATAAAATGGATGGCAAGGGAAAACCGCAAGGCAAGATCATATTTCGTAGCCGTACCTGTTGGGGGATAGGGGTTGAGGGTTAGGCTGGGGCTTGCCTACTGTAGGTACGGCTGCGAAAGAAGATTTGACCCATAAAAACTACTCAAGACAGGCGACCCGGTGGCTACCGTTCCTTCACGGGCTCCACACCCGCAGGTCAAAAGCAGAACGAAAATAGACGTTGCCGTCCTACATATCAAGGAAGGTCAGTGAGCGGCGTACAAGACGTGCGTCCGCACTGAGGTGGTTAGAGGCCTGATTCAAGCGTTCAGTAATCCGCTGGGCACGCATTTCCATCTCAGGTGCCCCACTTGGAGTTCGAGTATGGCTGGCCACCTCAGTCCGTTCCGTGTCTTTCTGTAACACTGACCGAAGTTCTTTTGTGGCGCGGGAGGCTTCTTTCCATCGGCTACTGTGTCCTTGCAGGGCGCTTGAAGCAGTCAAAAGTAAACCACCTTGGACTGAGTTGTCAGGTACAGTTTCAACAGATGACAACTATGATATCTGTTTCCCTGAAAGTGTAGCATCGAGACATACGATAACGATGACTATACTGAACGATTTGCATACTGACAGCATAGGTAATAGCTAGTACCTGTTTTGTTAGTATGGTAACCATTCAGTATTTGTATACTACCGTCTGGCGCTGGTAGTGTGCAAATATTACACAGACACTCTGTAGTAACCGGTGGATTTCAAACAAAATGTTCATATGGACTTTCGGAGCCAGCCTAAAAGACCTCGTTCCAAGGGATTTTCAAGTTCGTTCAGTAATTTTTGAAGAAATTAAGAAGGGCAGTGATGACTGTTGAATTTTGAATATCAGAAAAGCTATCTAGATTCTGAATGAGATCATTTGAAAAACAAAACTTACCTTCCGACTCGTACACGAATAAATCAAAAGGGTAGACAGTGACAGCAAGAACAGGGCCAAAAGGTCATAAAACAGTAGTCAGCAGAGCGCTCACTCATTTTCACGCTCGGTCACTCAGAAATTCAGTCGAAAGTGAACACGAACTAAAAAACGCATTTTTATTTGACTACCTAACAGCACGCGGCATGGCATAGAGTTATAGTGCTGAACACAAGATCTTTATACGTAAAACTTTGCTGAGACTGACTAGATTTTCTCATATACTGAGCGATAAAAGCACGCTATATGACACGGCCAAAGTATGAGGAAACTTTTTACTGACACGAAGGAATCCGATCACCAACAATTGATTCAAGACGGAGGGGTTTAAAACCACATCATATTCCCATGCCCACTTATGCAGCACTTAAAGGGGAAAGGCTCCTCGCAAATGGTCTTGGATAATAGGACTCTAGGAAAAGTGAGTCAATGGAGCAGACTGGAACAACAAAAAGAAAACACAAAATGAGACGTGTGTGTAAAATGGGATGCTGGCAATCGAACGCACCGTCCCCGACATTCCCTCTCGATGAATCAGATAATTTCAAGTCATGCGGCTGTTTGGCATTAGGCGAGATATACAGTCGCTTGAATGGGTGCCTCGATGGTTATTCATAGTACATTTGTGATAGTCAGGAAAAGCAACAATTCATAAAACCGATAGTCAGAAATACACGATGAGAAGTTGTTTCCATTATTAAGACAGTTTGACCGTCGTTGCGGACTATGTCCGCCGTGTGCTCCATAGCAGGGTTACGGCAGGGAAAGCAGCCGTTTTGACACAGAATATTGCAGGCCGACACCCTGCATCGGAATATCATCCTTCACGCCAAGGCCTCAGTGTCAAAAGTCCGACGATGCTCAGAAATTTGTCCGAAAATACTGAACTTACCAGAAGGAGTTATAATCAGATGTTTTCCAACTGTGCCCCGTCGACTACCCAAAACCGAAAGCCTGGCCAGAGTAAGTTTATCCGCAAATGCATTACACGTACTGTATATTCTGCCATTTTTGAACAGTCATAAGTTATGACCAAACACAAATGGGGTGATGAAGTGTGTGCCCATTCACTAGGTTTATGATGATTCACACAGACCCAACGCAACCCGAATAACGCATGTCATTTGACGGCGTGGCGGCCCAGATTTCCCATTATAATTATGGATAAACGATAAGAAATTCCCAAAGAACTGACTACGTCACTCTTGATACACCCTGGCTTTATATTTTGGGGGTAGTATTAAACCTTATCTGCTTTATCGTACATGCTTAGTAGAAGCATTTTTTCAGGGAAAGGTTTGTTATACACCCGTTTTTATTTTTTTGCTAGCAGATACTTACGAAAAATGGTAAACTATGAAGAGTCGAACTGATAATCGTTCACAGTGCTGATGCTCTTGGCGAAATCGAAGCCATCGAACTCGTAAAT
>CACRXP010000769.1:250848-265442 GCA_902702965.1 Spirometra erinaceieuropaei
TTGTCCCTACCAGAGATGAGGCGGTGATGCGCGAGAGTGAGTTGCTCAGATCGGAAGATGCGGGCGACTGTGCAGCAGAGCTGTTACTGGTTGATACGGATCGGAGGGCACTGCCCGGTCGACAGATATTGGAGGGTCGAAGGAGCATCGATCGTGGTGGGGTGTTGTTACCACTGCTACCCGAGTGGCTGGCAGGTGCAGACATGTGCGGGACAGAGCCCGTGTCCACCTGCAAGGGACTGATCGATAGCCGGAGAGGTTCGTGGGAGGGCAGATTCGTTTTCTCAGCGGGCTCAGGTACTTTCTCGTTCCCACAATCACTCTCCTCCTCCCCCTCCTCTTCCGCGGACCAAAGACCGAATTCGTGGTCGCTCACAAGGCGATCCAGGTCGAGAAGATCCTCGGTAACATCGTCGAATTCCGAGAAGTCCTGGGGAGGTTGCTCGTGTCCAGATAGTTGCTCCTTCTCCTGGCCAATAAAGAGACAAAAAGGAATATCCACAGTGACGATACATGCTGTTTGGGTGCATCTCAAACCGCGTCATTCGGCCAACCTGATAGCGTGAAATCGTGTGTTCTATCCACAGATAAATGACTTTCGAGTTGGTTTTCGAGCACGAATAAGGCAACCGGAGATCGCAACATGCTTGGTGAAAAAGGCAAGTCCACTTTGATGCAATCAAACGTAGTTACGGCGTTTATCATAAGGGAAGTGCGGGTCCGTACACCTGTCAGGTTGGCAGTCAATCACTTCCACTCGTTCGGGAGGTAAGGGTTGTGAGCTTTCTTGCCATCCAGACTGATCGACTCAATTCAAATTCGTACGCAGGACTGCTGTTAGAAGGTTCTGGGCAGAAGAGGCAGTCTTCAAACATTGTATGATACATCATACTGACGGCACATTAACTAACTAAAAACCCCCAGACACAGATGTTTCGCCGACTTTTTGCTTTGAATAACGCAGATGTGAAGGGTTATCCAGCGTTCTCTATGTGCCTTCCGGTGTAATAACCTCAGCTTTCAAATTTCAGTTTTTTTAATTTACTCAGAAATTAATGCGTTAGCTCGGAAAAAATCCTTCGGGACAAGCCTTTTCAGGTTTGATCTGGAAGTTGTTACTGGATATTTTGACAGAAATCTGCCAAATTCAGTGGGATAACCGCGTAATATTCACCAGCTGCAAACGAGCAGCCAGTGTTTTCACGTCGGACAGAACTGACTGAACCAAATTATGCAGACTTGAGATGAGACGCTGGATATGATTAATTTTGGATAAGCCTCCACTACACAGGAACTAGTACTCCTCAAAGAGCTACCATTCGACCTGATGCCAAAATGAAATTCAATCAAAATCGGCTTCGAATGCTAAACGTAAGTGGATGGGCACCCCCCAAGAGAGTCGAAAAAGACGACAGATAAATCAGCGCCCTGTTTGCCTGGAAGAAATTGCCCGCTCGCCTAGAAGTGAAATTGCACCAAACGTGGCAGAGCTATACTGTTTTTTTCCCAGGTAGTTCTAGGACAAGAAGACTGGCATGGTTGCTTCTGGCTTGTTAGTCAACACCATCCAGTCTTGGGGGTCGCATGCCTCGGGGTTGGGTATGGCTGGCTGACGTCGGCTAACACGCCAGAAATGGCCATTCCAATCTCTCTCGTCCTTGCCAATAATGCTACTCTGCCCATACTACGCGCCGGTGCGCGGCTGCTGACGCGGTTTGAGAGAAGTACCTAAGGCGCAACGGGACGTGCGAGTTCCGCGACGCGATTGGCCATAACTCCTCTATCATTGTAATTATCGAAGGGGCCGCATCAGCCTCCACGGCAGTATTTCAGTAGCATCCTTAAGGGTTTAGATAGATAGTACGTACGGATGCCTTGTTGACGAATTCTGCCGCAGGGGGAGGCGCAGGGGCATCTTTGAAAGTGGCTTCTGACGGTGGCTCAGGTGGACTGGTGTCGCCGATGAGTGTGACCACGTCGGCTTCATCATCGCTACCAGCCAAATCCTCACAATCGTCCAGGACAGCCGGCGGCAGGGGAAGGGGAAAGTTGTCTTCCGAATCGTCCGCAATCTCCCCCGTGGGTTCTGGAGGTGGTAGTTGAGGTCCTTGTCTCACATTACTAACGCAGAAAGCTGTATTGGGAAAGAACAAGGAATATCGTCACTTTATGCGCACATGCAAAACCGGAATTTCGACTGTCTAACTTTTTATGATTGTACATACCAATAGCATATTACGATCACACGCATAGGGTTGACTGATCACAGATAAGAACCGCCAAAATGGGAAAAGAAGTAGTTAGGGTGTAGTGCCACTTCCCACGCAAGTAGGAAGTGTGATTCTTGGCTTCTCCATATGGCTTCTCTGTTGCGCATGTGATCTGAGTCTGAGGCTATCACGGTGCGCCAAGCTCCGTGGCTTGGGAAGGCTGCCGACTGACGCCCCAACTCAGTCCACGCAATCAGCCTGGTTGCGTGTTTTTGTGGTGTCGGACTGGTGGACTAAGAGCCGACCTGTCATGGGTCCTTCTTCAAGTGAAATGTGGCATTCTCAGGCATGTGAGAAGCGTGTGTGCGCTCTACGAGCAGTGCCTCTAAACTGACGACTGACCGGTTACCCAGCCCCTGAAGAGTGATGGTCCAGCCTAGATGCTGGGCTACGCCTAACCCTTCTGGACCTCAAGCCACGTAGGCATCTGCTATGCCATGATCAGCAGACCATGGCCCTCACAGCCTGGTATGCGCTGATAGTTCTCTGAAACCTGGTCCCCTGCCGGTAGATGTGCTTGCGTTCCCACTAGGTATACAGGCCGTGAGCATGGCTGCCCAGTCATCCTCGTCTTTCTGATACATTGAGTTGCTGTTGTTGGTTAAAATCCTGGTCAAGAGTTTGTCGTGGACCAGGCGGTGTGGTAGTATGGGTAGGTGCGAGTACGGTCATGCCAGTCACCTGCGCCCTCTACCGACTCTGGTCTTCTTGCCTGTGTCTTGACATCGAGCTCAGATGGGGAGGATATGGTTCGGTAGATGCTGCGCAACTCCGCACTCACTATAAGCTAATCCACGCACAGGTAACCGTGCCTGCTCCACCTTGCTGTGAAGCACACGGTCAACATCGTCGGGCACGACGGTCCAACTGTATCACGGAATTTGGCTGCCAGTCGACTCGCACGGTCACCACTAAGGCCGGACTCCAGACACCCTTATCCGACTGCGCACGCTAACAAGCGCCATCTCACGCGCGTTGGCCGGCTTGGCTCGCCATCCTTGGGACCTCGTGATGGGCTTCAGACTTGGCCCACGGGTCGACCAATCACACATCCGGCACGCAGGTAACTGAGTCAATCCCTTTATTACGCTGACAGACAAGACAGACCACAAGCGCAAACAGCACATCGTAACTCACGCGCTGCCAAACGGGCACCTTCGCTGTTCTGCACGGGAAAACTTGCGGCAATCTGCCCTGGGTAGGGAATTAACGCCCACAACAGCCTTCTGACGCCTGGCATTATACGGAGGAAAACTTTCTGCGTGTGGTCGCAGTTGATCAGATACCTGTGATCGCCACAAATTCAGGAAATCTTTGCTCCGTCAAGTCGTACCGTGAAAATACTGACCGACAGAATATGGCTTAGCCCGTTATTGAGCGAACGATGGGTTATCTACAACACAATTTTTCTGGACTTTCCGAGAACCAGTGGTACTAGGAGTACCCAGTTTTTATCCAAGAACTGCAACGGTTGCACGACATCTCTCACAGCAGTGAGGTCGGAGTTCGTGCGTGGCGCGGTTTAGGCCGTGACATCGTGTGCGGCTGGTCACTGCACCCGATGCCCTTTAAGCCGGCTTGACTCGAGCGGGCCTCTGGCGCGTGCGAGGTAAAAACGGCCTCGAAGTGGATTCTGACTCTGCGCCTCATCCGCCTTTATAGATAACCGAACGCGTCTTGAAAGGCTTACGGCGCAATAACCATCGTGTCTTGGATGGTTGTAAACTGAGGATAGAACTCGATCCTACTCAGGACTGAAGGCCAGACTGTAGTGACCCCTTAGCGTGGCCTTTATGGCACACTCACTGTGTGAGATCTGAGCTCCCCCCCCCTGCCTCCAGTGAAATCTGGCACGCGTGAAGTTAGGAGACAGGCCGTGTATGGCACACGCACGCACAGGTAGGCCGCTCAGATTTTCCGGCCGCCTCGCACAAGATCACCGCCGGTCGCCTTAACTTCTTCTAACCGCCGGAACACATGTGTGGGAGAGAGCAGGGTAGATAGAGCGCAAATCTGCCTCGGTAAGAAAATCCCACACAAATCACGACTGCATGCAC
Organism: Spirometra erinaceieuropaei; assembly: GCA_902702965.1. Taxonomy (NCBI): domain Eukaryota; kingdom Metazoa; phylum Platyhelminthes; class Cestoda; order Diphyllobothriidea; family Diphyllobothriidae; genus Spirometra; species Spirometra erinaceieuropaei. The sequence continues at coordinate 255,176 of CACRXP010000769.1, forward strand.
CTTGTAGGACAGTGAGTGACGTCGTTGCTGGCGACGGTCGAATTACCGCCGTCGAAACTTCACGGAAAACGGGAATCGCGAAAAGATTCGGGAAAGCATGGGTGACGATAGCTCATCTACCATCCTCCTAGCCCAATCCACTGCATTTAGAGATAGGCGCTCAGCCAGGACGTCAGAAAATGGAAAAATAACGCAGTGTGGCCTAAAAAACAAGACTAGTCGGCAACAAGACGTTCATAAATACGTCGGATTTTCATGAGCTGCGATCATCTCAGGAGTCATTCTTCGGATGGCTTGAGCAAACTTCCCGAACAGTACGTGTGGCAGTCGCTTTGGCAAATCAGTAAAAGGCTGGAGGTCGGGTTCAAATGCACGTCTTCCTCACAATATGATTCGGTACTCAGCCTATTATCAGTTCTAAATGCGCAATGTGTTCGTCCCCGGATGAACCGACCGGAAACACCACCGATGATACGGCATGCTCTGCCATACATGAGTGAGGTTTCAGAGGCACCCAAGCGTATTGCTGCTAAACTAGGTGTTGGAATTGTCCCCCCCCCCAGGCCTAAAGATACCATGCGCAGCAAGATAATGAAAAGCAATGGCAGATAAAATCCGAGAAAGCATTCAGGCGCAGAATATCGTTTCCTGTTCACAAACGATCATTGTAATTACACAGGTCGAACTGGATGCATGCTTGGATCGCACATACAAAAAAGGGGTGAGGAACTATCGTAAATGACGGCCTACGCCTTCAAAACGGATCACGAGTCCAACTTCGCGGCCACTGGGAGAATTTCCAACGCAGGAAACAAGACGTGTCGAGAATTGACTGAAGCCTGGACCTCAATGAATTGATGCATCAATTTGGCGCCGGTATACTGAGCCCTGCACAGCCACCTCCACGCCTTCGTCGCCGATTGTTGACTGGCAAACACTGCCTATAGCCGTAGCCTGTTCTGCCGTTCCTTTTATCTCAGACGACAGACTCCTGCACAAGTTCGAAAGCTCAGACAAACAAATTGTTCCGGTGCTTGACCACTCTTGTTCATCCTTACTGATACAGACATCTTCAACATTCACCTCCATTCACATGGCGTGACATTTCTGTCATTCTTACCTGGAAAGAGGCTCCAGCTAAACTTCATTATCCTGGTGGTACATATACTCTACCTACTAAATGTTAGAGTGCGCGACCGGCACGCACAAGCAAGCTAAGCTAGTTTGGAGTATAATAACCTGGAATAATAAAAGCTAGTTTTGTTTTGAAGATATTTGGTAGCCTTAGTAAACGCTGGGACAAAGGATTATGGCATAATAAAAGACTGACGGAAGTTATGATTAATTGTTTCCCGGTAAAAAAACATGTGCCAGATATCACCCAATAACTTACTGTATCAGCGAAAAACGGGAGGGGAGAAGGAGACAAAGTCAACAAGAGAAACAGGAATGGAAATACAAAACTGGGGTGCATAACGGACGGTAAGGCCGAGGATCCTTTGATCAACGTCTGACCTTTCTAATACGTCAGCGCATGTCAGCCTGTCGGCAGCTAATGAATATTACGCGGTTACCCGCTGTGGCTGATGGGCTTTGGCCCAAATATTCATGTATAAAATTCTCAGTCTGAGCCTATAGACATTGAATAAACTGATCTACCCCAACTTCGTAGATAATTTTTGAGGAAATTAAAAGGCGACCACTTCAAGAACCTTTAAGACGCCACCAGGAAGATATACGAAAGAAATATTTCAGTAAGTTTGCGGACAATTTGTGAGAAGTTGAATCGCCTAGGATCGGATGTGGGATGTTGCTTTCATCCTCACACAGCGCAGCGCGCAGTAATTTGCCTAAACGACCACAAAGATATCTGGTGCTCCCACCTCTACTGGCGAAACGAAACAACGATGACTCCGCTAATTTTGAACGGACTTGCTGCAGTTTCAACCTACGTGTAAGGGTGAATGTAGCCAATAGTACGAGGGAGGGGACCAGCGTACTGTTCAACCAATCAGGAAGTGGAGACTGCCATTCTCACGGACGCTAGATACGAACACGCCCACGTGACGCAAAAATGGTGGCGATGGAGCGCGCATACGCGAGTCACCCGCGGGTGGGATGAGCGCCGCAAGGCCTAGTGCGACAACACAGTCAGAAATTCGCCGGCCTGTGCACGTCGAGGCGTACGCGTGCGCGTGATTTATGTCGACACGGTTGTCGAGGCACACGGAGAGCCAGTAGGTTAAGGGAATCGGGGCAAGCAAAGCGGCCAGGTTGTCTAGATCCTGCCTAGAAGACGCCAACGCTAAATTCTGCAAACTGGTGCCGACTGGACCGGACTCGCTAAAGCAGTCAGAAATGTAAAAACATGCAGATGATTGGTTTCTGACGGAGAGATCTAAACGCTGCGCAATCGACCATTAAATTAACCCAGACATAAAGGGTTGAGTGCCATCTAATTGGATAACGAAACGGGACAAGCTCCCCTTCAAGAAGTGTGAGGGGACAGAAAGCTATAACGGAACGAAAACTCCATCTAAAAATTTTCCGGACGGTCCATGCCAATGCCGGTGTGGTCGGCAAAAACCAGTATGACCCAGTGACCTATGACTGTTGGGTCAAGCCCTCAGCGATCGTTCGCATGCCATTCCCGAGCACCGAAGACAGTCAGGTCTGACATTTACTCCATCTACGATTTCCCAGTAGCCTGTACAAGGCACATCAACTGGGGACGGCGCCCAACGTGAGGTAAAGTGTGACGCCTCAAACGCGTGCAACTTTTCCGGCACTGATGCAAACGACACCTTAGGTATCACGTCTTAAAAAAAGTCTCGTAACCGAACTATATTTTTTCCTTCAAATGTTTAATTTGAAGAAGACGTAATTTTTTGCCAAACGGGTAGAAGAATGAGTATTTATGTGCATGTTTTCCAGGAAATATATTTAAATTTATGATGGTATGGAAAACAATGAAAAAAATCATACTACCTAAGTAGTCATGTTGTATAGAGTGTAGTTTTTGCAGGCGGCCGAAAAGAAGTTCGTTCGGAAGCCGGCATGCTGAAGTAACTGAATTATCAGTGGATTAGGCTGCACGTTCATTAATATTACAACCCTACTTAAGTAATCTTTTCAAGTGGAAAACGCATTCCAGAATTTCGGCCAACATTTCATGAGTTAGCACATCTACTGTAGTCGCTTTGTCCGCAACTGTGCCAGATTCAGCAAACGACTCCAGACCTTTCTTGCCGTGGTAGTGGGTCTTTTGGTCTCATGACTTAGCGCCTGATAGTTGCTTCTGGTGTGTGTGTGTGTGTGTGCAACTCCAGCTGCAAGTGGTGTGGGCAGGTGGCAGAAGGCTTCCAAACGCTAGACAACATTTGGGGACAGTTGGACTGGGCCTCTTATTCCGTTTGCACATGTACCGATTGACGAAGTTGCACGAGGAACCATTTGCGTTGAGCGCCCGTCGGAGATATTGGAACCTCGTCTTCCAGTTCACTGCAATTCATCGTAACACGCCCTTACGCAAATACGTTTAAGGGAGGGGGGGGGAGGTTGCTGCTGAAGTTCTGTACTGGCGTCGTGTTCGTTGCTCTCCCGGACACCCTAGTTCCTAGGCCACAACAATCATTGGGGTCATGTCATTGCGTGGTAAATCCGGTCTATAAATTCTACACTCCTTGGGCCTTCACCACCCTCATCTGCGACTGTCTCTGATGACGGATTCGATTGGAAATCGGAAACGTCAGGCCAAAAACCTCTTGTTCCAGAGATCGCATCTTCTGCCTCTTCTTCTTCCTCTGAAGTAGTTCTTCGCATTTACAGAAGTCTTGCGGAGACACGCGCGCAGGCCTCGAGCCGACCACACGTCGAGTGCCCTGAACGTCATTAAGCCTCGATACAGAAGGCACGCTTGATACTGGCGCCTCTTCTCTTCCCCAAGGTGGGACTGGATCCTGATAATTGTGGTAGTACAGGTATAGTCACCGTCCCAGCAGCTACAGAAGTCCCCGTCTGATAGGTGGCACCCGCGTTTAGACCCGTCTAGGTTTAACGCAGTGATGAAGCCTGGTTTGGCTGCCCTGTGTCTGTAACGGGACCAGAATACATGTAGATGGCGGGTGAGAAATTACTGGTCGGCTTCTGCGCCTAATCTTGTATTCGCTGGCCGCCGATACTCACTCGTAAAGTCGGCCTTCTCAAAAGCCTGACCGAAAAGGCACAGTAGCTACAGTGGCCCGTATAAAATCTGGACTTGTAAATTAAAACTTGAATAAGCTACGTTGCCACAGAATGCTTGGTGACAAAGCATGGAAAGTTAACTGAGAAAGAACTCTCGACAGTTACGTCGTCGGTGGCACAGATTCGCGACGATGTAGCGCTGGTGACACCTAAACTTCCATGACGACTGATATAAGTACGAGTTAGGCGAGGAGGTGCGACGCAAGCAAAAGGAAGTGGGGAAGAGCAATGCGGCGGGATGCATAACTGGGGTCAAGTAAGGTAGCCGACCACAGTGGGAGACTCACCCGGCTGCACATCAGGAAGAGGACTGCCATCTTCACTTGTGAGTGAACCGATGCCAGAGCTGAAGCGATCCTGAGGAAGTGGTGGTGGTGGAGCTGACTGATGCTGCAGTTGTCGTGTCCTTTTTTCGTCGGTTGGGTCCGGCCTGCTCCCGTCTGCAGCGCCGGAGCCATGAACTAAAAAATGACCGGCACGGCGGATGCCAGAGGGGCGACGCTGCGATTGGGCGGTAACGGTGGTGGAGAGCTCAGACGCAGAGGCGGCCGGAGAGAGCACGCGGACAGAGGACTGTGCCGAGATGGAGGCCGGTGAAGTGATAGGCGCCGTAGCTATCATGGTGACGACAGGCCGACGGATGAATCCAGCCGGCTGATTAATTGTGGTCACCGTCGTTGCCGGATGAGCGGCAGTGCTGGTCGGCATCGGAGCAGGCGGGTTGGAGAGGGCGCTGTTGGTCAGTGGTCTAGGCAGACCTGAGGTAAGCTTGGGTGTAGGCATGGCTGAGGAGATACACTCCTGTAAAAGGCTAGTCTCCACCCCAGCCGACTCGATACTGAGGAGGGAAGAGAAGGAGGAGGTGTCCTCAGGCTCAGCATGGCCTTCCGCTTCCTGCAATGGCGAAGCTCTACCGAGGGCTGCGGGGCCGTCATCATGTTTCGTGGCGATGAATTCCGCCTCGGCATGGTGGTCTGAAAGGAAGCCGTACATGTCTAAAGATTGAGAAAAAAAGCGGTAACCGGTTCGCCAAGGCGCATGAAATAAAGTGCTGTGGGTGGCCCGACCAAGACAAAGTCGGCTGTCACCAGTGTACTTATAATGTTAACATGTCTTCCAAAAGTGTGCTTCTTATCACTGTCGTGTGTATTAGTCGTTTCAAAATCAGCTGTGAAGTTCAGAATTAAAGGCGACAGGCCCTTCGTTATTAAAATACCAGGAGCGGACGCCCTCTAGATGAAGCAGATATCCCCGTATCACGTGTTTTAAAGACTCTTCAAAAGTTTTCCAACTTCGGCCTCAATCTAGACTGAAATTACGTCAAAGCGACAGAAAACAGTTCAGGAGGGAGGCTGGGAACCATGCAGGATGCTCAGCTAGATCAATTAGTTGAGGTGGTAATTTTGGCCTTTTGAAGATGGTACTTATAACCACAAGCATCGGTGCCACACAACGCAACTTTATTTGGAATGAGGGAGATGAAGAACGGAGAACGAATGGGGACGATGCGCCGACAGACAGTACATGATGACCACATCTTCCGGAGCGACTTGACGATGAAACGGAGCGAAAACGTAAGTCATTGAGCTGCAGTCGCATGCCCACTAATGCACTCGACAATTCCCTGGAATTTAGCGCGCTTAATAGGCAAAAAGCAAACAATAATAACAAGGCCAAAATCATTAAGACCCTTACCGATGGCCATGCTGTGCTGAGGGACCAACGCATCTGGTGGATGATAGCCCATGCCCTGGGGGCCACGCAGCACAGAAGTTGTTCGCTGAGGGGGTGGCGGAGCGCAAACAGACGCCCCTCCTACGCCACCTGCACCAAGAACGCCGCTGCCCGCGGACAGATCCGAGGCTGAGGAGCCGTGGTAGTCAGGATCAGCAGACAAAACGGTTTGGACGACAGAGGCACCACCACCACTACAAGCAACAATACTGACGCCTAGACGCTCCTCCTCGTTGGTTGTGCCAGTACTAGTGGCGGAAGAAAGTTGATCAATACGCGAGGGAGTGCCCTCCACGGCAAAGTGCTGCAGAGTATCCAGGTTGTGGGGTAACAGGTTTGGATGATGTCCTGCACTCGGCGGGCAACGCGCCTGTTTCGGTAGGGCTGACTGTATGACCTCTGAGAGCAAGTCGCACGAGCCCTCCTCGTTGACGGAGCTAGCGTCGGAGGCGTACACTGTAGTAACGGATTGACATTTTGAGGAAGCATCCTTTAACTGCCCTAAGGAAGGGATCTCCTGTACAGAAGACTGCTGGGAGTTTGGCTTTGATAGGTTGGGTGAGGTGGTAACCTGGGCCTGATCAGAGGAGTCCGGCTCCGAGATGCTTACATCGCTAAAAGAGCTGGTCTTGGTTGAGAAAGCAAATGGAGTGCCCTCAAGAGCGAAAGACTGTAGCGTGTCTTCGGTGGAGACAAATGGCTCAGCGTAGACACCCGGCGCGACAACACGTGCTGGGGCATCACAGGTCGCCTCCGCTGGGGGTGCCAAGCCTGCTGAACACGACATGGCGCCCCGAGACGCTGGCATCACTGAGGCTATACACTGCTGTAGAATATTCGATTGGCCACCTGTCGAGATGGCGTCCTCCTCTCCATCGTCCAATTCATCGCGGACAAATTGTCCCTTTGAGGAGAGCCAGCCATCCGATGCGACGTCTGACAAGGCATCGTACTTTCCAGCACCGCTTCCGCTGGCGGTTGTTACTGGCCATAGAGGTGCGTGGTAGGGGACGAAGGAAGCGGGGCCACAAGAACTGTTAGGCACTGGCTGTTGTGAGTGGCGTTGCTGATGATGCTCCCCGTTAAGAGAATTGCCGTCGAGGGGGGAGCCCTCTTCTGCAAACATGATGCGGGTCTCCTCCTCCTTCTCCTCAGGCTCCGCTTGGTCCAGCGGCAAACGTGGCCCAGACGGTTCCGCCAGTGCGGTCGGCAGGCTACTGGGACTAGTGCCCAGTGCAATCTCTTCCTCCTCCATGTTACGACTATTGATAGAGTCTGAGTAGACACTTTCTGGGGAAGACTCGATCACCGGTAGAACCTCCAAGTCAACAGACAGGACACAAGAGGAGGACGTGCGTGAGAACATCAAGGGGGTCTGCAGAAGGTTAGAACCTGTGCCTTCGTAGTTTGGTGAGGTAACTCCGGTGGCGTTTGAAGAAACAAGACGCGAGTACTTTGTAGCGGCCTCCTGAAAGGCCGGACCCTTCACTAAGGGCAACTGTCGACCATCGGCCGGCTGAGCAGGTACCCTGCTCGAAGAAGAGGAATCGGTGTTGAGGTGCAGATCGTTAAGGCCATCCTGGATACTGCTGTTCAGGCTGCCATCGCCAGTCTGTGGTTGGTGAGTTTTCGACTCCGGTAGGGTCGCCTCCATCGCGTAGACATGCGGACCGTCAAAGCAGACTGCGGCAGCGGCAACATTAACGTATGGATTCTCTGAACGCGGCTTCTGGGAAGGCATAAAGTTATCATAGAGTGGGGGCGGCTGTGTTTGTGGCTGCTGTTGCTGCACCTCATGGATGGGGAAAGAGTTCGGAGAGACGTCAGTCTCCGCGAAGCCAGTAACTGGGCCCATGTTCGAAGTCCGAAGGTCAAGGATTGAGGCACGTGCCGAGGGGCCAAATGGAGTGCCCTCTTCTGCGTAAACACAGGCTTGCTCTTCGTCCTGGTCTTCCAAACAAGCACCTATCTGACCATCAGTGTAGGGGGACGAGGAGGCCGCGACCTCGTCAATGGGGTCCTCCAATGGGTAGGCAGGAAGTTTGAAGCTAGAGCCATCAGAATCATGTTCTTCCGCCTCACCACAGCCGCTAGCTGCATTAGCATATATCCTGCTGGCAGAGGGGGCGCTGGGCACACTATCACTACCCCCGTCACCACTGCCTCCAGTGGCGTCAGTGCCGTCCGTCAGTTTGTCCGAACAACCAATCCCCTCCATTCGTGAACAATCATCGTCACTAGCTTCTTCATCGTCATCCTCATCACTCTCCTCCTCGTAGTCATCATCTGTCTCAAGGACGACAGAGAGTAAACCGAATCGTAGATGCGATCGCGTGCTCATTCGCCTTCTATAAACAAGTTCAGCCGGCGAAGAAGGAGAGCTAGAACCGGGAGAGGAAGAGACACTTGGAGAGCCGGAAGACGTGTTGCATGAAGACGTGGAGCTGGTTGTAGAGCTAGTAAAAGTGGTTGGCACATTGGCAGCAGCGACGGCGGCTGCTGATTGGTCATACTGGTCAGTGGGACCGCCACAGGAGCGATTACCACCGACTTGCTGCTGCTTAGCCAGGCGTTGGCTGGCGAGCATTTGTGCGCGGCCCAGATTCTCGAGCGCCAACTTAGAGCTGTTGACAACCAACTGGTGTCGAGACTGTGACAGTCGGCGCAGTATGTCCAGGGCTCCCAAACGGATGAGGAGAGTGTGATCGGTGGCCGCTGACTCGAGTAGAAGTGTGCCCCCGAGTCTCACATCGCAAGGCGGCATGGATGATAGGGCACCCAGCACACCGCACACATTCACCACGACCGTAAGACTCGGAGAGGTACGTAGCTGCTCGAGGAGGATAGCAGCACAGTTGTGGGAGCGCAGCACGGCTCTGAAAAGCAAGAAAGACGCTAGGACACTATGTGCGGGGTACAAAGAATCAGCGCTCACTAAATGAACAAACGGCTTAACTACGAAGGGTATTGGTTGATAACCCATGGTTTACCATTATTAACGGCGGCACAGTGGATAACGTCGAAAGAGCTGACCGGTTTGCAGAACACAACACAGGCAGGATCGAAACAAACACGTTCTCCCAAGGGGCTTAAAGGGTCCCTAGCAGGGCAAACAACAGATTTGTCGTAGACACTCCCTGTTTCAAATGCAACCTAAAATTCACAGGCTTGGGTTTCAAGTGGTGGTGAAAATGTAAGACTCTCCAAAAAGGACCGAGTTTAATTTTTCTAAATAAATGGTTTTTACACGTAAAATCCGACAACATAAATACAAACTACAACATGCAACATAATGCAAACTACTAATCTTCACTTTTCCACCGGATTATATCGGTTCTTTAACTGCAGTCAATAAATTGGAAAACAGTTGGTTCCTGACAATGGCTGCACTTATGTAGGCTCGGTCGCTGAAACACAGATTTTGGTCGCCTGACGTTTAAAGCTCATACCGGGGACCACGTGATGGCATCAAATACTACGCATTTGCAAAGCGCCAATAGTAACAACTGACAGGACAACGAACCCGTATACCACCTGGCGCAGGAATGCTTCATACAGGCTAGAAGCTGCCATCGGACGTCGAATGCCGAGACTGAAAGATTCACTGTTAGGGTAAGGCATGTCAGTAGTCGTTAACGGGATTCGGTGTCGTTCTAGGTTGAGCAACTAAGTCTCAGGAACGAGAAGATTAGTTGGAATAGACATTGAGAAACACACTGGTAATAAGGTTGTTGTTTACTTCAAGGAAGCAGATCACCTTGACAAAACGAAATCCCCCCAAGAGACGACAACCGCGTGAGTTGTGGGCTGCTCGAGTCATGGTTTTACCGTTCGGTGTCAAACAACGAAAGCAGAGTTAAGATTTAACCAGGCAGGGGCATCACTTAAGTGGGGAGGCGAGTGGGTGCATAATGCTCCGGAGACGGTGGTAGACAGGGTTTTTCGCAATTATTTTGCGAATATAATACCCCTTTCACCTTTATGTTACATTATTAGATTTATGAATTCTCCCTACTAAAACTGCAAGCAAAAGTTTTGCAATTTAACTATTTTACTTTATACCTGTACCCTCTAAATGGAGTTTTCATGGCTTCTGTCGTTTACTCCAAATATACTGACTGATGCTGACTGACTGCCATGCTATAATTAGGAAAATTATCGACACTGATGATGAAGGCTCAATGATCGATCGCCGTAGTGGTAGCCGGAGGAAGGGCTGTAGCGAGAACACAGTCAGACGCAATAGCGACACTTACCGATACTCCAGGCTTGTAACAATGACGGAGCA
>CACRXP010000769.1:269361-298166 GCA_902702965.1 Spirometra erinaceieuropaei
TCGGACGCACGGACGGCGCCATAGTCACAACTGCAATATGCAGGTCTGCGGTAGGAAGGCCAAAAGATCACGGACGTTCTGAACAACTCTTCTATTCCAAACAAACCGCTCCTTGGGTGAGGTCGGCCGGGAGTGAAATGCCAGACGTTACCAATAAAAATTTGAAAGGCGCTACTGTCCGACTAGAACAGTGAATAACATTTCGGTCGGCTGCGCGAACGCAGATAGGGACTTATAACAGCTAACAATGTTTCTTGATAAAAAATGCACCCAGCGCCGTTGCAGTTCCGTTATTTATGAGCCGGCGTCAAACAGTATATCATGAGTGGCGTGTTTAATGAAATGCCGGTTTTTTTTAACGGGCCCTTTTTCGGTCGCATGTAAAAGCCACGCTCGATGGAAATGGCGACAAGAGTAATATTAGTTTTTCCAATGATCTTCGTTGCCCCCACAAATTCGATTATATTTTGTAAAAAGCATGCACAAAAACATTCCTTCTTGTACTCATTTAAAGGTAGACTACGTCTCCTTCAAATTCGATCATCGATGGACAGGTAGTTTTAAATTTTAAAGAAGTTGCTCAATTTTTGAAAAGTCTTCAACCCGACTCGCTGCTGTACATGCGCTTAGGGTTTCTAAACTACAGGGTATACTTTCCATTAAAGGAAAGTAATATATTCCACTATGCTATTGGGAAGATGCCGTATAGCGCTTATAACATTATGTAACGGATATGGTCCATGTTGTGTAGTTCATAAGCAGCATTAATAAACGGGCAGATACGTTGTTGTAAGAATGGACATTTCTCAGTCTTAAAAAGTCCCATAATAATGGACTTTCTTTAAAAACAGAAAGACACCTTTTAGTCGAGGAAAGAATTTGAAGGCGTGGTTAACCCAGAAATGAGTACAAGAAGTGGATGTTCATGTGCATGTTTTCTATTAAGCACATCTGAGTTTGTAAGGCCATCGAAAGTGACTGGAAGCTCATACCAATTAAGCAGTCCTTTTTTTACCGAGTGCAATTTTCGTAGGCGGCCTATAAGAAGTGTATTCGAAAGTCGGCATTCTGACGTGGCTGAAATAGCTTGATATTATGCTGCAGGATAAGCAACAGTACAAGCCCACCTAAGCGATCCCTGCTAATCAAAGGCACATACCAGAACGTCAGCTAGCATTTCCTGAGACATGCCACTTACTGCAAATAATTAGGCGACAGGAAGTACCTGAAAAGCAGTGGCGAAACTTGTTGGTGCCAACGGATCTCACTGTGTACACATGCTTTAAGCTTACATTGAAGACAAAAAGTTTGAAAGCCTAGAAGTCATTAACCAAGAATGCCCACTTGGCCGACCGTAAACGGACGGTAATTCCAAACATTCGGTCAGAGCAGCCAGTGATTATGGGCAAGTTCGACGGCTGAAGATGTTACAATGACTGAAAACATGCGTCAGAGAGCGCCTTTTGCTGTCTTTCAGTTAACTGTGCAATATTTTGTCCACTGGAATTCGTGCCACGAGTTTTTAGTAGTCTTAGACGAAGGGGCGGTCTGAATCACATGTGTAATCGAATCTAAAAACCAGAACGCCAGAAGATAATATGCTGGCCGCACAATACCGGGGGAAAAGCTTACTAATCTGGCCTACCATGAACATCGGCAGGAAGGCAATGCAGAGCATGGGTCCAAGAAACGCGTAAAAACTACTTTGCAATCACCAACCAGTCTTACAATTTGCTATATTTATTATTACAATGCGCATACCCAGATCCCTGATCAGGAATCCGACACTTCCTGCGATATACCTCCCCTTCCTGTCTATTATGACCATCCGTATGAGAGCAGCAGACGCAATGCTGCGATAGTCCTTTTGAAAGGTGCCAATGAATCAACACACCACGTGTGTTCGATTGAAAGGACGCCTTAGCAGAATCCCTGTCGCCTGTGTCTACGCCATCATATCCACAACCGATCAGCGGAATAAAGACGCCCTCTAAACGCAACAGCAAGAACTAGCTGTCACTGTGTTCTGCTTATCGTCGCCTTCTTTGGTTTTCAGTGCAGGACACAGCAATGGTGAAAGGCTGGCGGGTTTCGTTATTTTCCCGAACTTCGGAGGCAACAGAGTTTAGTGCACAGTACATGTGCTATGGAAATCCCTCACAAAGTGAAAAAACTACAGTGCCACACCCAAGTACGCACGCACCTAAAACACAGTTGACCGCCTCTATGCAATAAGTAAAACCAGAATGTATTAGGGTTCACTTGGGCACCCAAACAAAAACGGTATTAATGGCACCAGGACTACAGAACCAAGGTTGTCTCTTAAAACCTAGCAAAGACAGTGCGCACGGGGCGAAGTGTGCTCGAACAAACTGAATTTCGCCATGACTGCCCAACAATTTTCCACTATCACTAGAAGCACAGACGAGAGAAACTCAACGATGCTAAATCCAACAGGCTAAGGGCAAAGGAGGAAGACCCAAATGTATCGGTCATCCACCTGTCAGGAAAATGTTCGGTAAAACTCAACAAATGAGATGACAAAAATGAGCGCGCCCGCCTAATTTATCGCGCCAGTAGTGCGCATTTTGTATTAGTGTTTAAGACATGGAAGGACGAAATTGATTAGACGGCGTTCTCTTGGCGTCTGCAGGTCAACTCTAGAAAAACATAAGTGTGCGGACATTCTGAGTGGAACTCTCTTTGTCAAGGCAAGGGTGGGAGACGCACTCGAGATTTTCACTGGCACCAGGCTAAAGGTTGCGCAAGTGGCGCACTTGTATGAAAGACCAAAATAAAGATCGCATGTCGGGGTTCAGCAGAGAAAGCAAACCCACAAAAAGGCACTGCAAGTGGCAAGACTGAGCGCCAATTCAGTGGCTATACTATTAATAAAATCCTAGTGTGTTCAGCTTTAGTCAGTAGTTGGCATAGCGGATAATGAGAATAAGCGTACCCAGGGAACTTTTTTGGATAAGGATGGGAATGAAAGAACGATTCGGTATTACGAAATTTGGCACCGGTTGTTAGTCCCATAATCAGAGGCGCCTCAGGGACCAGGGAGGGCAGTGTCAGCAACGTGGGGATCGCATCGTACACCGGCCTGTCGCAAATAAATAATGCGCCCCAAGGACCGGCTAAACGCAGATGTGGGCAGCCACTGCAACTGACACAAAATGGCTGTTCGGTGGAGGGGCGGGACTCCATATTTCATTCAGTTACTCCTTCTATATTCTGCACTGTGGACTTTGCCACTGAGCTCGATTCCGTCCACTGTGAGTCACTGTGAAGACTAAAGGAACTTGACGGCATATCGGCAAAAAATAATCATCATGATCAAGGCTTACTGTCGCTTTATCACTGCGTCAGTTCCGATGCACAATAATCGGTCCCAACCGTTCGATATTCAATCTGGCGTTCGACAAGTTTGTAACCCGCAGCCCCTTCTCTTCAACCACGCCATTGACTGGATTCTCGGAAGAACCCTACACGGTTTTGATGGTGTTTAGCTTGCAGCCGGATGCCGGCTGAGTGATATCGACTGCGTTGACGATATCGTCTAGCTAGTCTCCAGTGCCGGCGATCTACAGTCTGCCATGGCTGACTTAAGTCGTGAAATCCGTCAGTTTATCCATAAACGCTGGGATGACTAGAGCGTTTTCAAGCAGCTTCCCTGATCAGGAAAAGGCCCCACTCGAGATTGGTGATTACCAACTTGGTGAAATAGATAGTTTCAAATACCTCAGGACGGGGCTACTGCCCAAGAGACAGACTAAAGACGACGTTGTCACCCGACTCGATGCTGCTTGAAGGCTTTTCCCAGGCCTTAGAAGGTTACTATAAGCACGACACGAGATCACCATTGCCACGAAGTCCGCATGTAACGTGCTTCTGTCCGGTCAGTCCTCCTCTACAGTTGTGAATGCTGGGCCGTGCGCATAGAATATGTGCGAAAACTGAAGTTGTTTGACCACCAATGCCTGGGGATCATCCTTCGAGTGACGTAGGCCAACTTTGTCTCAAATGAAACGATTTGCGGTCACCAAAGAAAGTCGATTGAGCTGGTTTGGGCACGTCCTTCATCGTCCACCCCAATGAATTCAGTGTTGCTGCCCTAGATCCGGCGTCCATGCCCACTTAGAGGCGTTGAAGTGGAGGTCAGCTCAAAATCTGGCTCAACACAGTTAGTCACGACACAAAAGTGGTTTTAGAACGTTCGAGGTTCGGTCTTTGTCGCTGGAGAAGAGAACTGGCTGAGTTGTCCAGATCCAGGACGGCTAAACCAGGCATGGTCACAGCTGTACCGAGTATAAAGTACAGGTCTACAAGGAAATCGCACCTTTGACTTGGCTACTACATTGGGCCGGGAGCAAGAAAGCGCAAGAGGTGATTTATTCACGAAAAACCAGTCAAAACTGACTAACAGATACGCGTACCGAGGGTTAAGGCTGAGGCTGAAGGAGGGAGAGTAGCTCTGTGATCGGTACCAGCCACCAAGGTCGATGCATTCAGCCACGGAGACAAGGTGGAGATGATTGGTTTGTTCTTCTAAGTCAACTGTTTTACCTATTGCTTCATGAATATCCCTAGAGGATGGACTCCAGAAACAGTCCAGAAGCTCAGAATAGGGAAACAATCCTTTACACTTACATGGTTAAATGGTATCGAGGACGGTCGGACATAGGAGAGGGCACTAACGAGCACCACAAAATATTAAACAGGGGCAGTCTCTAGAAGGCAATGCGACTTCGTTTAACAGTGTATCTGCCAGATCTAGAGCACGTCCCCGATCTCAGAAAACGAAGTTAAACGTCGTATCCGCTCTACTCCCAACATGGTCTGTCAAATTAAAAATTCGAAGAGAAGAAAAACCGAAGAGGAAAAGTGACAAAGAACGGGAAGTCAGTGGAGCGGTTCATCGGCGGAGGGATTGCTAAGCAGAGAACAGTCACGTGGGATTGACGTTCACAGATCTATCACGATCGATCCACGCCTAGACTCCTCGCCGGTGGTCGCATAACGACAGCTGATCACTTAACGAAAGGTTTTACCGAGAAGGAGACGAGGAAGTTTGCAATGACCACTTCTGGCGTATACGCCAACATGTACCAGCTATACCACACCCCCCTCCTCCGGATGTCTCACTCGAACCTGAGTCAGACCTGCCGGCTGCAGTAAGAGAAATACGTTTGCGTAACCGTGTACGACGAAGAAGGCAGGGTAAGAGGATGTAGGCAGGCACAGGTACCTGCTTCAGTTCTTCGTTTCCGACCTCGAGTTGGGCAAGAAGAGCCTCCAGATGGTAGCGTCGCCTGCAAACGAAGGCCTTGTTGGCGGAGACGCCAAAGGTGAGGTTTGTCAGTGCCATACAAATGTACCGGCGCAAAGCAAGACTGGTAGCCAATCCGTTGTCGTCACAGCCGCCATCGTCCTCGTCAGCATCCCCACCCCCCTCCTCTGCGTCCGCCATGCCGGCTCTTTCACCCACATCGCCGTTCCGTCGCGAGTCCAGATGACGGTTTTCAAAGCTGCGGTGATAACTGCCTGCGCTCGGCGGAGTGGTCGAGTGAACCTGCGAGGCTGAGGACAGGCAGTCACCCTGTCCTAGATGCTCCTGCCACACTGCGTGTTCCCAACGTAGCAAGCTCAGCAGGGCGTGCAAGCCACCTGGAATAAGGAGGAGGAATAATTGGCATTGGTTTACAAGCAAAGTGATACGTCTCGAGAGAATGCAGCGGGTGGACAATGCCTGGCCTGAAGGTCAAAACAATCATTCAGTATAATTCTGCAAAACGCCTCGAAATGATCGTTAACATATTGCAGCTCATATTGAATGTGTTGGACAAAGGACAGTATGCCGGTACACGGAGCACCTGCTGGTCCACAAAGTCGTTTCAGGGTTGTCGGATTTCAGGTGGCCCCGGAAATCGGTTTGTGCTGAAGAACACACACAGAGATGACTAACGTGGCAATGTGCTGAAAGTCGCTCTACGCAGGAGATGATTACCTACTTCACCATACAGCACAGGCAGTTGGTTTCCGTTGCCAGTGAGTGCCGTTACTAGCTGCATGGTCCACTTCAACCCAACTGCGAAAAACTCGGTGCCTCGATGGAATTCGAACCTACGACAGCAGGGGGAGGCTTCAGTACGGCCAACCTTCTAACCATCGGAGCTACGAAGCCCCACCGGATAACGCGAGTTTAATCACATTTGGGTCAAGTTTACACGCCTAACCTACTGCAACGTCTGGAATTCACCAAATCTAATACAGAAAGCTGACCGCCCAAGCAGGATTTCTCAAGTAATGCATCCAAAATCCACCAGATGACTACTAGGCTCACGTAATTCAGAGGTGCTTTGGCAGATTTCAAATAATTCACTTTGACTTCATAGTCATAAGGCAGTTAGCCCTACCGTAAAGTTCGTGGGTGATGCCTTATACTGGGGCACAGTGGAACATAGGTCTAGCATGCGACCTACGCGAAATCCTTTATGAGGCAGGTTTGGCAGCCGGCCAACTTATGCGGCCTCGTGGGCGCAGCCCAATGCTGCGTAGAATAAAGTGTCCGAGGCATGGACTGTGCGGTAAGTCATCTGGTTGAGCTTTAAGGCCTCCGTTAATAACATAATACTACTACATACGTATAATGGTAGTCCGCTGCGACCAGCCAACCACAATCCGAAAAAGCAGGACGGAAGAGCGACGACTTTTCCATCAGGCAGTGTGGGGCAAAGCCGAATTAAAATGGCACGGTTTCCTCCAACACTACGGCTTAAAAGCCTTTGCATACGATGAATAGTCTCAGCCAATGGCATGCTTGCATCATCAGTATCAGCACAACTACCACCAGTAAAGTCCCATTAGCTTTTGCCACATCCGCTGACCATAAAACGTCCAAAGTGGATAGCATGGCAATCAAAGCGGACAAAGGAAACGGGTTCGGTGGGAAACGGGCAATACCACGTGCACAATGGGGACGCTTCTAACATCCAGCCGCAAATGTGACACGGGACTACTTGCAGAAGATGAAAACCCCTGGAAGGGGAACGATGGGGCGAGGAGGTAAGCAAGACCAAATTGCAAGTGCGCAGTTTTAGAACATGACATACAAGGGCACATGGTACCCCTCCTGCTGCGCGTCAGACCAGTAACCCGCTGAAAAGACATTGCTTGGTCGAGCTAAATGAGTCATAATTACGGTATCTTTTGGCCGACAGACATAATTACGGTGCTTGGCGTCTTTGTTCAATGTCCCAGTGCGTTAGGATCATTCAGTTTCGCAATGAATGGTTCAGACGAGCTAACCTTACAATCTAGTCGACTACAACATGCGCACACACGCCGATCAAGACGGTTGCGGCCGTCTATGTCCCACTTATGCCTGCCATTTCTCAAATAAAACAACACACACCGCCTGGGCGTCGACATTTGAACCTGCTCGCACGAAGCAATAAAAGCTGCTGGCACCACAGTCTCAAAATCTTTTTGGCACGACTTGTCGATCCGACCGTCGTTACTGATGATGCCCATCGTGTGCCTTATAGTACGGTGGACGCAAGACGATGACTTTTGCGTAAATTAGATTACAATGACTGCGGACTTGCGCAGTATCTGCCACATTCCCTCCTCCCTCACCCACCTTGGTTCGGTAGCAAAGTTGAGTCAGGACAATCGGAGGCGGGACTGTAAGCACTGGCTGACATAGCTAAGCAGCTCGTCTACCAGTGGCTACATACGACCTGGTCGGCGGGCGATAGGCCAGGTTTTCACAGGAAGTCCCACCTGAATGAGAGTCATTACCTCTTGACTCTCCGTCCCGAGATGACCGAGCTATCCTGTCAGTTGGGAGCCTTACAAGCCATGACTTTTAGCGCGTTATGGTAGTTTCAAAGCGCATCAGATTGTCTATGGTGAGGAAATGCGTTGAAATGCCGAGGATACGGAGTCCCCAGGGTCGACCTCATTCTCTCTTCTCACTCCTATACACCAGTCCACTGTCCGAGCCGATCGGCTATCTGATGCTGAGATTAGGCGCAGGTGACCGGCGCGACGTTATCCTGCGCCTGGGTGTGCCATTATAGCCCCGCATGCGGTATTTGTTGTGGAATGCGCGGACTCTGCGCAGCCCGGATAATGCGTTCCGTACGCTATTTTGGCGCCCGCGCTGATCTAATGGATCTCTCGTGTGACCCGTTGCAGGGTCAAGGGCACGACATAGCACCATCAGAACACACACCCTGACCTTGCCAGCTGACGCTGCCGACCGAGACAGCAGCTCGCGGTTAGGCATACAATAAGCTCGTCCTCTTGATACCTTCTCCATTATCCTGTTAATGGGACTTGACTTGGTTCATGTGATGCTGTGGGTGCACTCTCTAGATAGAATCTGGATTCTCCACAACAAGGTCTCACACTGAAATTACATACGGAGGAATCAGTGTGGGAGGAGGAGGAAAGAGGTGCTCTACCTAGGTCACAAATGGCTTGTCGATGTTCAGCGTGGAAGGACAGACGCACAAGGGCTGCAACCTCGGCGACGGGGACATGCATGGCGACAACACGTCGGCCGTCGTCAGGAGAGTCCAGCGAGGGGATGAGGGGACCTGCGGGCGACCCACTACATCCGCTCTTTGATTGACCGGCCGCAGCTGCGGCGGCGGCAGCAGCAGCCTCTTGGGCACAGCGTCGTGCTTCCCAGCACTTAGACAGGCGTTCACTCTGGAAGGAGGTGTATGCTTGGATATGTGCCAGCAGCTGCGAGATTCCCAGATCCCGTTGTCGTAAAGCGGGGTCCAGTTGGTACGCAAAGACCAGATTTATAAGTGCCTACAGAATGGGAGGAGAAGAAAGACTCACAGTATGCAACGAACGGTAGTTCCTAAAACGCACTCCAATATTGACGGACTATGATAGCGAATTTGGACTGCACTTATGGGTTACGGAGGCAGGCGTACAAGATACTTAGAAGGACAGTTGTAGAAACATAGTGTTGGTATTCATTATGACTGCCAGTCTCCAAACTACGAGTCAGAGGGATAATTTTGGCAGCAGATTCTTCTTGTGAGAGGCCATATGACAGCTCCTTTTTCGAGGTGCTCTGAGGGGGGGGGGCAACGACGACTTGAACATGAAGTTGATAATGGCGGAGAATAGCAAAGGATCGGCCTCACACAAGCCTCCCGTATTCATCTCGATCTGACAAGACTACACGAGGACGACCGTCTGCATGTCAATGCTTAGCGCTTGCTACGGCATGCGTGGTTTCCTTCGACTGATTGAACCTGATTACATACAACTGCACTCTGCAAAGAATATTTGTCGGTCGTAACCGTTGCATGCAATACGACCTCGTCAGGTTGGGCCTGAGTAGAACGACTGTTTCTTGCGGCGAAGTCGATGGTGAGTTCCAAGACAAAACGGAATGCCAGTCTTCTGTCCTGACAGCGAAATTGAACAACGAAAACCATTCCCATGTAACGATCAATTCATCAGTGTGAACGACTCTGATCGGGTATCACCCAACGAACCCCACTGCTATCAGAGATATAAATGATTGACTGGCGGTGGACGAAGGGCTCACAAACACGCAAATCACCAAGGCAGCCAAATGGCTAGCCGATCAGTAGTCCGCCGGACGTCAACACCTGGAGGTGGAGTCTGCGGTGATGTTATCCGCAAAAAAATGACTTGACTACTGCATACGCACCTAAAATTAAGAGTTACAAAACGCTGGGTACCTCCGTTGATCTTGGCTGTTACACAAACCAGAAGGAGGTGTGGCGAGGCTCAGAACGGTTACTGATTTGCGGGTGTGCCCCCTCGACTTTCGTCTAGCCAATGGAGCCAAGCAGGGAGCTATCTGTTTCCAACTTTTATCCCCAAGCATTACATTCTGGTTGCTCTGGAAATCCGAATATTTCTGGGTGTGTATACCTTGTCTCGAACATGTAGGCGGAAGAGAGTAAGCGTACATAGTCTCATGGAAGAAGCCCTTCACCTCCCACCCTCCATCCTTCATACTTTCCATGAAAAATGTCCCAAAGGGAAGACTACATCAAGACATCTTATGATGGGCTTGAGTGTAGCTTCTGCCCTTCGCGTGATACGATACTCCCCATAGCTGAGGCAGGCCTCACTCACAGTTTCAACGGCACTGGAGTCACACAACCTACTCCTAATTAGGTTTTATTCCACAGGTGAAGCAGCTGCCGGGATGTGCGCAGCTTCGGAGACAGATGAGAGCAGGCGCCAGACGTGGACAAAGTGAAATAAGCGGTTAATGCAGCAAGACATTTGACGCGACTGCCGCTGATGCCCTCAGAATGGTTCCCAAAGCACCTAGTTAGACGGCAGCCAGGCGTACGATCATTATTCATTTGCACAGGACGAGGGCGAAGAGGTGAATTGGGGTTCTTTTTAGCAACGTAAGGTAGATGTTCTCTCCCAACGACATATCTCGCTCGAGTGGCAGGACAGACTCATGACGACTGGAGTGAGACACATCATTTTATTGCTCATTTGAGGTTAAACATCGGCAGAGGCAGTGTTTGGCAGACGCAGCTGACGCCGAAGAAGTCGGAATCTGGTGAAAGGCCCCTGATAGTACAGGGCTTTCTGGCTCTTTAGTTGTAAGGAAGTCAATGAAATTACTATTATTGGTCGATGTTAGCAGGCAGCATTTTGCCCGACGTTGGGCGTATGCGCAGCTGTGGATGCAGAAGAACCCTGACGGGAAGGTTTCATGCGACCAGTGCGATAGCTCGAAAGGTTTCTTCAACGCAGGCGCGAGTTAAGTAAGCGTTGCTGGGAAAGTGCGACACAATTTTAGCAGGGAAGGGAGAGATAAATTAGCGGCTGATGTGGCTGGAGAAAAGATTTGGCGACTGTCGGCAAGGCACTTTTTAGGAAACCAAGAACGAAAAGGAACCGACCAGTTTAAGAAGGCGAAAATACCACACTGCCAGCGGTTTTACGGGAAACTGTAGTTGCACACTATGGGGTTAGACTATGAGGCTTACTACGAAGAGTTGCTGTTCAAAAAAGAGTAAATGGGAGATGCAAGTAGGTGAATCAGTGACCCAACCGAACGTCGGCGATAACGACAAATGGTTGATGGCATGACTGTTTTTGAACGATTTTCGTTTCTCGTACAAAAGTGCTGCAACGATATCGTCAATTCGGTCTACCGCTACGGTTTCTGATTGGGCTAGCTGGGAAATGTGGACATGCAGTCGTTTGACAAATATCACAGGGCAGCACCTTCCGGGAGACAGGCATTTCTTCGGGTGTTTGCTTCCACTTTCGTGAGGGCATCAAGATCGGCCTAAGGTGGTCGTATCCCCTAGAGGACACCTTACCAAGGTAGTGCCCGAGGCCTCATTGCCCGTACCGGCACCATATAAGGTGCGAGGGTGCAAAATTTAACTATTCTAGTGTGCTCAGACGACTGTACGATCAGCTTAGTTTTGAGTTTGCCCACAGTTTGAATACCAGGCGGCCTGGTTTCCCCATGGAGTATCGGAAGCAGGTTTACAGCAATTTATGAAATATTGTGATGGTAACGTAAATGAAGACCTCGCGGTTTGCTGAACGTTGTGCCTTCTACTCATTAGCTTAACACTTTGTGGAAACAGGTCTTTTATCATGGAATGTGTTTACAATTTTGGGCAAAAATCAACTTCGCGTTATATTGAAGCAATTTACTATGTTAGTGCCCTAGACAGCATATGTGCACTTAGATGTGATTATCTAGTAGATCGGTCAGTTTCTGCTGGTACACTATTTACAAACAAAACGGGCACGCCATGAGTCGTTTAAGGAAAGGTTAATACTTATACAGCCGTTCTGTTCTAAATTCAAAATCTTGAAACGGAACGTACAAATAATGGGAAAACGCGAAAAAGCACACCTAATTCTCGTGATACAGTTTTGAAACAAAGTCAAAGACATAACAAGTAATAACCTGCCAGCGCTGCATATTATATTTATTCCTGGAGGAGATTAACCCTAAGGATTGTCCAGGAAGAATTTTTAAATGTTGTTCTGCTAAACGGTATTCTTTAATTGTTTGCATGAATATGCACCGTGTGCTTGTACTGATTTAGTTTACGCGCTTGAAACAAGTATTCAGGCTTTCAGAATTCGCGTTTTGAAGGAAATTGCTATTCCTAATTAACGTAATACCATTGTCAGTAAATATTTCGTGTTTTCGTTTGGCCAAATGTTGCCGATTAGTAGTTGGGAGTTTCAGCCCTTATATTTAGGCACGTTTTATGGGATTAGAGACTTCTTGAATTTACGCATAGTTCCTGAAGTACGTCACCTACTATAAATGGTGGTCTGGCCGCGTAACGCGGCAAATTCGACAAGGGCCTCATCTAGCAGAAGCAGCAAATCATCCTGCAACAACGGGGTTGTGTATTTAAGGTTTTTTTGCATGTCAAGAGGGTTCAGCGTCGGGGCGAATCACATGAAGACTGGCGTAAAAGCGTGCATGTTTGATTCTCGATGTGCACACCATAACGATTTGGGAATCATGTCGACCGATTTTTAGCGACGCCTTAACGAAAGAAATAAACTCATTTTGCTGAAAACGTTTTGTCGCTTTATAGAAGGACAGTACGGTAAATGCTGTGCAAGTCTACTATCACTTTTAACTAATTCACGCGCAAGTCACCGTTCCTGTTAACATCCTGCTGTAGAGCACGCGGTAGACATCATCGACATCGACGGCCAAACTGTCATGTGCGTGAACTGGAGAGATATTTGCCGTTCCAAGTGTACTGGGTGCATTGCGCCAATACCTTTACTTGAAAGCATGCGTTGTAGATGTAATAGACTTAATATTATTGCAAGAAGTATACAATTCGTCCATTCTAAACGGGCAAGCTGCATAGTTATTTTCGAGAACAAGATAACCTCTGGTTAATCTGATCAAGCAAGTGTTTAATACTAGCCACTGACCGAAGCCCACTGTACTGGTACGGTGCGAATGCGTCAGCTTCAAACTTAGGTCTTAAACTCCCTCGACATTGATGCCTGAGAAACTTGCGTAAACAAAGATTCGGAGGTTTTCGAGTTAATTCCCCAAGCTCTGAACTGGGTTCTTTGATTGGTCTTAGCGCACATGCCAGCGGCGCCCAGAAGAACGTTTAATGGCGGTACATCGTCGCAACTTCACAGCACTTACATCGCCCGAGGTTAATATAGAACCCAGCGTGCCAGACTTCATACGTCCGCATGCTGAGAGCGTTCATTGACAGCTTGTGACTATTTGTTTTATTAAATCAAAAGGCTTGCTTATTATGCTAGTAACCTGGCTTAGGAACAGCTAAACAAGCGGCTTAGCTGAGGTTGTAGGCGTTTCTAGCGCCAGATGGCCGCTAGTATTAATATGCATGGTCGGCGAAACTTGAGTCAGTAAAATCCTACCGAGCAGTCAAGGCACAGAAAATCGCCATTGTCTAAATGGGAAACAGCATATGCGGTGGCACAGGCTAAAAATGTGTCAAGCCTTTCTAACAGGCAAATAGGAAAAAAAAACTATCGAGAAAAGAGTTTCCACGTAAACAACCAATTGTATTGAATGGGACATCTTGTTTTGTGAACTCCGGTTAAAATGAGTATTCTTTTTTAATTTTTGAATTACGATAAGCCGGATTTCTTACGCAAATGAATAAAGCAGAATTAAAAAATAAAAGGAAGCTGCGTACAAACCTGCATGGCGGAAGCCTTGAGATTCTTTACAGAAATGTTGCGTGGAAGGGCATGCAGTTCCGCAGCCGTAAGGATGGCAATGTCCGAGTCAGGGAGGATTCCGATGGGTTTTCCAGTAGACTGATTTGCGTACCCCATCTGGGGATGCGGTCCGGCTATGTCGCTTGGCCGGCTACAACTACCACCAGCTTGAGATAAGGGAGTACCGCAACTCTGCGTCCTTTCATCTTCATAGTCCTCAAAGTCTTCCGAGGCGTCACTAGAGGAGTTGGCATCATCAGAATCCGCGGACGGTCCGGTCGAGGGAAGGCGGGCTGTATGTGCGCATATGCATATGGCTTACATATTTGCAAAGCGATTCGTGTAAGCATGCGCGTTTCAACAAAAGGTCGAGTGCATCACCTTGATTTACCAGATATCACCGTGGAAAAAGCAGAGCAAAATGGTGCTACGGGTAGGTAGAGGGGATTGTCTGTGCACTTTTGCACAATGGCGATGTTTCAAACCATCTACTTCCAGGTTCAGATATGGGTTATTCTATTGCGTTCAAATTGCGTCCCAAAATAAGCACACGAAAGTAACTGAAAATGATTTATCGAGAGTTGCACTTTTGCTTCGGCCACCTCAAAACTTGTTTAGGGTTTACTGCACAAACAGTTATATATTTGTATGGGCCGAGGCGCTAACGCCCCGCCCTTCCCCGTGGTTGTAACTCGCCATGCATATGGTTGAGAGGCAGCCTTGGCATTAACTAGCACTTGCCTAAGCAACAAAAAGGAAACCTGGTGGGGAGGTGGGGGAGAGGGGGGCTGCATGAATAACTTAATCGATTGAGCTAGATAGGACAGGCAGCACTCGTAAATGATGGGTCCAGCAGAATTCTAGTCTGCAATTACAGCAGTTGGGCTGAATTCAGGTCTATGCATGCTGGTACTTATATTCGCACATCGAACTGGTTGTAGTGAAGACACAAAGCGCTGAATCCGAAACGGATTGGACCCATCCTCGTTTTCCACTTCCATGTACCATCCGCAAGCTTCAGCCAAACTGAACGAAGTCCGTCTGCCTCATAACATTGACGTCATACGTCAGGGCAACGCGCTGTCCGACCGGTTCGAAAGTATCAATAGGGAACCGACATACATAGGCTGGAGAAATATGATAAGACAGACTCAATATAACTAGGTCTGTAACGCAAGCTTTAGAAGCAACATCGTGTGCGTTCAATCGGTTTTAGTTGGTGTGCATTATCAAAAGGCAAGGTCAAATCTCGCTATCAAATTTGTTTGCTCAGACCGGTCTTGACGACAAGGGCATTGGCCCAAACAGAAGTTGGGGGATCCGAAATGCCTAGCTCAGCCATAGCGCGGCGCCCCGTAAAGCGAGTCGCTGCATGCTATGCAGATTAACAATAACGAAGGGTCGTAGTCGACAATTTTTGGTCAGTCCAACGATCGGAAACACCACCCCAGTTCTCCATCATTCTTCCCGTCCTTCCGTCGCCTATCGGGGGGGGAACAGAGTTTCGATCTTTCGGCAGGATGTGTCAGTGTGTTTGGAATCAGACTCAAAGTTAAAATAACACGATGAAAATTATGGAGGTGGAAAAGGGGAAACGGCAGCGATCTCTTCCATCTAAGTCGAGAGTATTTACGAACCATGTAGGAATCAACCCTACACAGCTTAAACGCGTACTCGAGTTATAGTTCGTCCGCTGCAGACAAATAGCATAATAAACACGTAGAAGCTACTTCATTCATCAAATTGTGTTATGGAGATAAAAACTTTCACGATCTGAAGTTGGTTAGCAATATGAAAATAAATCGAGAGCCTACCACGGATGCGTGAACGAGGACTCGAAGATGGTTGCGACTGTTTACTGTATGCCGAAGTGTCTAGCTTCTCCATGAGACCAGCGCAGAACACCATGGAAGGTTGTCCATCCGCACTGGACGTTCTGGAAGCAGCATTGACCATCAGCAAACCGGTACTACCTGCCTCCTCGCTACTGGACGGTATGATGACATCAGTGTGTGCTATTCGGACCAGGTGGCCAATAATCTGACGCAGCTCAGAACTTGAGGGACGGTAGGCGCCTAGGCCGGGAAATGGGTCCGCGGCTGATCTGAGCTGTTCCCCGGGACGAGCAGTATCATGCTCCGAGGTCTGACTAACAAAACGAGCAAAGAGAAGGCGAAGAAGAGAATCTGTGGTGTCGGGGTCCGCAGACTTGACGAAATTTCCCAGAGGAACATCGGCCATGGCATGGTCGGAGAACGCTGGGTTGGGAGAGGGCTTTGATAGATTGGGGGTATCGCCCACCGGGATGGCACTTGGCGGCTTTGGTCGTGTGGCTAGGGGTGAGAAGACGCAGTACATTAGACCTACACAGAAAAAAGCTCATTATGCACATAATGCGTACGAAGACACTTCTATGTGCAAATACCTAGGGGTAACAGATAAAGGGTTAGAAATCTACTGATTGAAGACAACGCACAAGACTTCCGACAAGTAAATAATCCAATTACCGGGTTGGACACTTGAAGCATCATTCCTGCCTAAGATAGATAGATAGATAATCTTTTATTAAAGACCCGTCGGGGTCAACGTAACGTGAGAAAGAGAATTTAGCAAACTCTGTAAAGGCCGACGCTCACCGAGGGGAAACGTGACGCTGGAAATGCTCAATTCAAATGCTCAAAGTCAAGGACGGACGCTCAGAACTTGGTCAGTCAAGCCATGGAGATTGTCGCCAGCTAGCATACTGTAAGGATAACGTGCTGAGGGTTCGGTAAATCCATCTGCAGCAAGCAACGAGAACCAGGAAAATGCCGAGTGCAATGTTGACTTGCGCGTGAACCGACCGGTAAACACCTCACTGCCTCTTCCTACAACCATCACCCTGCTTTAGCGGAAGACAAAGTCAAACCTACCAGGAACCGGTACGGGCTGACTGTCTGGGGGGATTAGATTCACGTCTACCCGTGCCCCACTAAGGGCTGATTCCTACCTGTCCAGGAATCATACAATAGAGGGGGTCTACACCACTTACTGAGAAGAGCTGTTATGAGGGCAGCATTAATAACTTTCCATTGAGACCTGAATCTCAGCCCCGAGGAGGACAGTTTGTAGTCCAAAAAGCCATGACTTCAAGTGCGCTGTGAGTTTAAAGTGCGCCAGATTTGTATAGCGAGGGAACTAAGCATTGTACTAGTACTGGATTGGACACACGTCTTTCCTCTCGCACGCCAGTGGAAAGTCGGAGTTCAGCCAACTAGAGATAGGATTGGGTGAAGGTGTCTACGTGGCGTAAAGTTGCCTTCAACGCCAACAGAGTATGGCTATGAACATTAGCATGCCAAATGCTTAAAGAACAAGTTTTCGTGGAGGGCAAAAAACGGCAGAACAAAGCCAAACAGCGGAAAATGTTTCTCAGGTTAGGCGTCCATACATTTGAGCCAAGATGTGCATTCGCCTGTTTATCTCCAAATGAAGCGCGATATTTCACACTGAAACAAACTGAAGGAATGACGTGGAAAGATTCGTCGAGCAGTTCAACAGATCAATTGCGGTGGTCTATCTATCGTAGACGATACGGAGAGCTAATGTCCCTAATAGACTACGGTGATGATCAACGTGTGAATTTATGGTGAAGCAGACTTTCGATGCATCTACCTAACCCCCTCCTCTGGACCCGGCGCGATTCAATGGCAAGTCAATGCGAATGCGCGCAGCAGTTTACAAAGCTAAACAGCGCGTTTGCGCCAGCAAAAACCGACTCGGTTCCTAATTCTACACGTAATAGGTTTACTTATGTGTCTCGAATCACACAAGAGCGAGCGTTATAAAAGTCACATTAAGGAGGTACTGGGGCACGACCCTTAATAAAGAGCATAGTTTTCCGCCAGAAGTCTTCTAAGTTGCGCAGTGGTAATTTAAGAGGAGCATTTGTTTGCTTATAGTGAGGGGCCAGACGATGGAGCATAGCCATGTGCTACTGGCCTCTCTAAATCAAGCCCACCGGTGATGAGATTTGGTGAAATAAATTGACGTGAGGTAGAGCCGCCATCCAACACCACAGTTCGACCGCCGCTGTCAACGGTGTCCACCGCGTATTCCACAGCAGGGTTGGCGCAGGGGCGGTGGCTTGCGCGTGAGTTAGTTAAAACTGGTAGTAGACTTGCGCAGCATTTACCTCACTCGCCTCCTTCCCCACCCGGACCCTATGTCAAGACAGAGCCAAGAGGACAGGTGGCAGCAGAGGGCGCAGACGACTCGCACGGCTAAAGCTCGCACCTAGGCATACTACCATATTCCCCGGTCCACAACGCACACAGTTGTTTACATGGGTCGTCAATGCACTTCAGACTGGGGTTGAGTGGATACACCGCATTCGGGACTACTGATTGGACCTACTTCAGTCGGCCCAAGCCAACCGATCAATCCTTTGTTTACTGCGCAGCACCACTATACTTCCGAAACCATCATGCTATTCGGCAGAAGAGGGCTTGAAAGGTGCACTCACCTTCTTGCAGTTGGGAGTACGGTGCGCGAATGGCCGTAACCTTGGTGTTCTTATTATACTGTTCGGCTGAGCGAGCAGAATCAACGCGAGCTCCGCCTGCGAAGGGCTGTGCATAGCGTGGTGACGGTGACGATTGTGGATGCTGTACGGGATAACCAACAGCGCTGGAGCGTGGAAGGTGCGAGGAAACTGTGACCGCCGCCGTCGTCGTCGTTGGCGGTGCCTGGTGGTGTGGAAGAGGCGGCGTGGACATCGGTTGTCGCAGTAGTGGCCTAATTTGCGGTGAGGTGACCGCAGGAAGTGGGGCATAGTGTTGATAGGTGTCTGCAGTTTGATGTTGCAGCGGCATCATCATTGGGGGTCGTGTGCTGCCCAGTTGCCCGGACTGACTGACGCCACCATTCACGCAGACGGGAGGATGAGGGGAGGCGGAAGTAGGAGGTGGCATACAAGAGGTGGGGAGACCGGTATAGTGGTATTGCTGTTGCGGTTGTGACACTTGATCAGGTCGAGATGCACTGGTCAAGCAGCGTTGTGGTTGTCGCAAGCCGCTGCCACTGCGGGGAGGCGGCGGGGGTGGATGGCGTCTGTTGGGGAAAGGGATAGTTCAAAAGATGGTAACCGTTGGCCGAAACATTAGGAACCAGAGCGCCTTACACAGTGTGTGCGCAACTGGACATGATCGTTGCACATTCAAAGGGATACATTCTTAGTGAAGAAGTAGCATAATCGTTAGGATTCATTTTTAAAAAAATATGTATCAATGTAGTTTGTATGCTTGCATACGAAGTCGACAACGGTGACTGCCCGATCTAGTATGAAACAGAGGAGGGCAATTCGAGGAGCAAAAAAATGTAAGTCTTCGAGCTTGGTGGTCAATCGATAGGAAATGAAGTATCTTCCAAAATGGTCGACAAGCAAAGTCGAAAAGTTACTTTTAGAGACAAATACTTGCTTAATAGTATAGGAAGGCAAATAAAACAAAAACGGGGAATAGGCGCTTACACAGCGGTTTCCCTTGTCGGCTTAATTTGATTATTGACGTACGTCATATACTCTTTGAAGATGCTTTACATGACGGATGTATTTGACCCTTCTTAAAAAAGGACATTTGTGGAGAAACATCGGGCGGGCAACAACTTTATCAAAAAGTCTACCGTCAGTTGAAGAAGATCAGAATCTCACCCTAGTCAAGGCATTTAAGGGGAACTACTTCCAGTTTCTCTCGCCATTTGATGATCTTATTGAGAATTAAATTGTTGACCGTAAAACCCGCATCTCCTGTGCGTGTGATGTAATGCTAACGTTTGAGCAAAAAGAAGTCTCCTTTATTTGCACGAGTAGATGCGTCTGTGGTGGCTAAGCAGTTAACAGTGAGTGAGTGGTGAGTGGTAGGCCAATAAGGAATTGACCAGTGATCCTCTATGGTCATTTTCCGGCTTCACATTCTGTGGGGGGCCCTGACTGAAAACGACTGACCGTCTAATTTTAACTTAAGGATAAGTACAATGTGTCTGTAGTCCAACTGGAAATGCCAACAGGCGATAGGCTGATACCAGCTGTCAGTTCTTTCTTGCGTACTGTCTGCAGGGGCGCGGGGACTTAATCTGGCGGGTGGTGTACGGCTAGAAATTGGCTTGTTAATGTATCTAAACTAAGCGTCAGCACTGCAACTATAGTGCTACGTGTCGGTATATACTATCAAAATAGAGACATGGATGAAACCAATCAGAAAGGAATTTTTTGGGCATTGTAAGATTACAAATTACAACAAACTGCGGATGCACAGTACGGGACCTATCTCATAAAAGCTGATGAGAAAGGCTAATGTGAGAATTTTGGACGTCTTAGACGTTGCGCATCTTGCTTGCTCATACAGTCTCTTCTAATAAATATCCTTTTCTTTTTCAGGAATTGGGTCCGCGTAATTTTATTAAGCAAAATGTTCATAAATTTGAGTGAAAATGGACGTTGGGATATATTCGAGCAATACATATGCTAATACCTGGAATGCGGTCGCGCATTTGAACGTGTTTTTATTTGAAAAGAGGGTAACCCACTTCAGAGAGTTTTACTAAACAGAGCTTTCCGCACTTGAAAATTGATTCTTTGTCCGATGCTAACCATGCGAATCAACTTACCTACACAAAGGTTATTTTGAGAGAACCAGGTATTTTATCGAATTTTAGAAGTCAGATTAGCTGGTCTGAGCGATTTGGTGCTCTAAAGTGCAGCGATAACGCATACAGGCAATCTTTCGATTAAATGGGCTGAAGTTGCTTTGCCGTTTGGAAAATCCTACGTGTTGTCACAGGAGCGACCACCATCGAACCGTCAGTTTCAGGTTTGAACATATGAAACATTACTTTTCGTGCGGCCTGGCTACTGCACATAGGCAATTTTGAAATGTAACGAGTAAAACATTGAACGTTTCAGCAAAATATCTGCATATATATATAGAAACTCTGCCGTGCATTTATTATCTTAAGATGGAGTTCAAAAGTGAACAAAGATAGCGAAAACGGACGCAATATAGAGAAGAAGGCATGTTCTTACGTTTGCGGCGGAAAAATGTCAGTATCTTTTAGTAACGTGGAAAAAAAGACGACCGAAAGTGTCCAATTTATTCTTGGCCTCACTCTATAAAAAAGTAAAGTACGCAGACATCTGCCAACGGAATGACATATAAAAGCACTCCTTGAAAAGGTAACTTATTAGAGAATGTTTTCTAACTGATCGAAAGCATATTCATTGCTGACTTTTTTGTAGAGGTTCATTATATTCGATGATGAGGTTTTCTGCTTGTGTGAGTCTTCAAATGTGACCCAGATGACGCTGTACATGAAAAAGAAAGCCCAAACTCTCACCACTTAAGAAAATGCCTTCAAACAGTATCTTATTTTAAAGTTTTTTAACGCGCACATAATGCGGAAGTAAGCTTTATGGGCAATCTAATGAAAACACTGAAAATCACGCAGTATTTGGCGATATTTCAAGGCCGATCTGAGACTGCGTAATCCAGCACAAACGGAAAGCGCAAGTGGATTTTACGGAAGAAAAGTTCGCGTTTTAAACAGAAAATGAGGTATTTGCGATTACATCTGTCAATTATATTTAGATTTATTAGTCCCCGATTGGCCTGGCAGCATGTGACCTCACGAAGACTTTTGTTCCTATGATGTCCCTATCGGCAAAATCAAGCGAAATTTTGCTTCCCTTATTGAATGGCATCTCAATAAATTCAAAGCAAAGGAATAAGACGAATCCTCGAAAGAATGTTTTGGACTCTATGCTCAGAATGCACGCTGTCAGCGAACCGCCATAACTGAAATTAAACTAATTCATAAAGGATTTTTAAATGCAAACTTCACTAAAACGCTAGTTTTAAACGTTATTCTATTTTTGCTTTCATATTTACTCAGCATTTTGCCTGGACAGACATTTAGCGAATTCAAAAAAGAGTTTAATAAGTTGTAACCACTTTTAACTTTTTCGGAATTTTGCGCTTTTTTAAAAACATTGGTATTTCCAAACAACGCAAAACTGTCCCGAATATTTATTTCATGTCTTTAATTCTTTAAAATTTGTTTTTTAATAAAATAGATATTGGGTCCACACGCGGGGGTCAGTTTGCGAGTGATTAACCATCATCCGCAAATTTCGACGCCTTTCATGAGTTAGGTCACCCACTTTAAGTTGTTAAATCAGTGAGCAAAAACTACCAGAGGTGGACACGGAAGGGCAATTAAGTTTAGAACACACAGGGCAAAAGTCCAACGGTAAAACAACGGTGGGTATGGTTGCGAAATTGATGTCTATCTACTAAACAGCTTTCACCATAACCCTAACATAGTAATATTTGATTTAAATTCGTCCTCGGGTCGCATACATCACTAAGTGTTACTTCATTTTCAACGCTAGCGTACGGCTTAGCTGGAAAAGGAAAGGACTAATAAGAGACACAAACGCACCTACCAACAAACTGTCCCTAACGAAATAACGTTAAAATGTACATCTACAAAATGATACCGAACACATTGTTTTAAACCGCAGAATAAAAGTGGGCAGAACAAACCTTGGCGGAAGGCAGGGCGGTGTATGCGATTCACCATCCTCTACACAAGCTCGGTCAATCGTTGAGGCAGTGTGACCATAATTAGCTCGCAAAGGGGCGTTGGGCAGTACTTGTGCATTCACAGGGGACTGCACGACGGAGTTATTGGCCTGTGAATGGATGAGGGAAAAATTGATCATATTAAAAGAACGACGTGACGTTGAAGTCAATAAGAAGGGATAGGTCAGGAAGTTTGCATTAAAAATGTGGACGACCCTGAGCGAGACATGGCCCAAGAGAGAAAACAAATACAACGATTGCCACTTGTCTTATAATCCCTTTTTTATTGTCCAGGACAGGAAAGACAGGGGCAACGAGGCTGCAGCCTAAACTGTTTACACCCAACGAACTTCTTAACACGCCTACCCCCACACTACTACACTGGCGCAGTTGTTTGGGCGAAGTTCGGCAGCGAACAGGCCCACTGATAAAAGTTGGCTGTTCTGGGGAGGAAATTGAGTGGGTGGCGGTAAAGAAAACAAGCGACAGCGACCAAGAAGTCAGGTGACCTACGCCAGCTGATCACGGCAATTAAGTTGATTTAGGTGGCTGTTTTCCAAAAATGTCTGTTCCAACCTCATATATCAACCAGTGCAGTAAAACCTGACTAGCCGGAGGGTCTGTTTTTATGCTACTCTCAGACTCCATCTTACTCACCTGGCCGAACCAAGAAAGACGGCTGTTTGATGATTCGGTTCAGCGTTCATAAATAGAAGCCATTCAGCTGTGATTTGCGCTGGTTCTATTGGCGGGTTCGACTAAAAGACTTCTCTTCACACGTGTAGTTAAGATACTGATGATTTCGTCTATGACAACGACGGCGTATAGGACGAACAGTTCAGCGACGTACGTTAGCCGCCAAAAATAGACGGGAGTGTCAATCAGGACTTATAATTTTGCAAGCGACAACAGACATTATCTCGAAGGATGCAAAGTTCGCACGACGGTCGCAAGAACACTGTGTTTACAGTAGTATGAACAGCTGAAATCTATAACCCTCGTTAACCAGCTCTGTTTCCTAAGCATCCTCCAATGCCGTCAATGAGGCCGTCTTGACAAAACTTCCCCTTTCACGTGGCCTCTGGTGATCCCGACGCCCAGCTCGACGTCCAAAGCACCGTGAATTGCTTAAACAAGCTCTTTTCTTCATTCTCTTCACTCGTTAACGGTGCAAATTTGTGTTGAACAACCAACGTTTCCCCTATCCACGCTATTGACTCTCTCGGATCGGCATGTATGACCACCTGAGGTTTGGTGGTAAGCACTTTGGCAGATGCATTGTTCAGAACGCATCTCCACTTTGAGCATAAAATTCAAATTACCATACTTATACATGCATAGTGAGTCCAATTGTTGCCGTCAAACGGGCTGCTTAGGTGTGGTGATGGGCGAAAACGAGGGCTAGACAGGCTAAATAAACGCGTTTATCGGACTGCGGCGAGTCTGCGCGAGGCCATAATTACTGCGGCACACATTTACGGCGCGTCTTAGACGAAGGCTTTCACGCCGCGTCAGCTACCAGTTGGTTGACAGACTCCGAAAGTCAACTATTTCATAGGTAAGGGGGAATATATCCCTCCTCTCCCTCAGCAAACGAGTACAGCTCTCGCTATAACAAATCTGATGCGCTTGAATCTATTAGGACATGCCATCAGTTGTGGTTTCTGAAACTTCCAACAGATGGGATAACTCGATCCTTCCCAGGACTGAGGGCCAGGCCTTAATTGCCCCTTCATAATGCGGCTCAAATGCATCATGAGTTACGTGATATCCGACCCCTCCGAAAAGTGGTCTGGCACATATAGGGCGAACGTCAGGTCGTGTTCGGCCCACATCTAGGTGGTCTGTTTAGCCTTCTCAGCCACAGCACCTGCGCCCAAGTCCGCTCGTCTTGGCAGCGGAGCCACGTGGGTAAGAGAAGATAGTGCAATAAAATTTGTGGGGGTATGTCTCACTATAAATTCACGCGCTTGTCATCGCTGCGGTGGATGTGGGCGTTCGTGACGGTCCGACTACCGAGCGTGCTGGTCAGCTGGGCGTCTTTTGAAAAATAGCCGGAAGCTAGGTTATACCTACATTGTTATCATATCGAAATCGTGTGTTATAGAAAGAATTCTTTCCCAGATAGAAAAGGGTCCACAGTTCTGAACAAGACCAAATTCAACGAAATATGACATGCTACTTACGTTTGTCTGTCCTAGGCTGCGTCACATGTCATGCCGACCTGGCATGACTACATACAAAATGACATTCTCAGCCAGTGTAACAGATTTCCCAGCACATGGGAGGGCATCCTAATTGTGCACGTTTAATTGTTCCGTGGACGATATCGCCACTATATAATCAGTGAGAAGCGATATGCTATTGAACGCAAATCCTGGTTGGGTCAAAAAACACTATAGAGGGCCTCGCCTAGCTATAACCTTACACTTGAGGTCATAGTAATCTTAACAGATTTTGCTACATTCTCCTGAGCTTCATGCGTGGGAACAAATGGACTTCCAATAAGGTTGTACAGGGAATAAACTGCAGGTCACATGTCCGTAAATTGAGGAACCCTGATAGTTCCTGTAAACAATGGCAAAACACCATTTTTCACTGGTGAAAAAATACACAACGCATCGGATGTTTCCTCGAGTCTGAAGTAAGAAACTTGCCACGAAATGCCACAGCAGATGAAGACAGGTCCTGTTCGTTATTTGAAGCAGGGCGCTGTCTATGATGACGATCATACGCGTTCTTTCAAAAGCAGTGTAGCGTCATGTAACCCTCTTTTCCATTACGTATGTGGGTAGATGAACCCCCAGGGCGCGTTCAGTGTGTGTACACTTATTCCTAATCTCTAAGTAAAAAGTACTCGGTAAGTAGAGTTAAAAAGCGTGCATAGACTTGTGTAAATTAACTGCGGCCACTTTTTTTAGTGTTCAAACAAGCAGCTTTGCGGGGATTTTCTGGGAGATGGCACATTTTCAGTGGTTGGAAAATTCCTCCAGATCTAAACAATGCTGCGATTCGTACCCCTTAAAATTACGAGGTCTTGGTTGCCATTAACTTTAATTGAGCGCGCGTGACGCTGCCGTCCATCCGTCGTCAGGTCATAGTGTAATGAGAGCTGGGAATTCCGATTCTCGAATGCATTTCAAAAATGTCGGTCATGTTAAATTTTAACACGTTGAGAAAAATTGTGAAAAGAAACCCTCTTTGGGAAGTCTCCGTTTTATTATGTGGATGTCACACAAAGAGCAACACTGAGGTTGGTTCAGGAATAACCAAAAAGCGCAGCGAATCGAACATTTTGTAGCAGCTTTTTGCGCGATTACATTGGAGGTGGCTCTAGAAATTCGAGTTAGAAAAGGTCAAATGCCGTACGGCGACCCTAAAAAGTCCACGGCACTGACGAGCTGCCTGCTTTCGTGCTACCGGGCCAAGAACCAGTGCTCCGTGTGTTTATTCACTCCCACGTCAGACTAAATGGATGTCGTCGTCGTCGTCTGTGCACTGAGCGTTCTTCACCTACATTCCTCCCCCCTTCACTTCGGTTCAACGCATGACTCCATGCAAAAACAAGCGTAGAGTGAAAGCGCCCAAAACTAGGTGGGGTGCAGCGGGGAAAGTCCATCCACTTGCCGTAGATGAGTGCAGTGGGAGACTTTGTTAGCTTTCAAAGAAGCGGATTCCCCTCAGTAAACAGGAGGAAATTTATGCAGCCAAGCGGGTGTGCTTGGCTGAGTGACAGGGGTAGACCATTGGAAGAGTTGTCAACCGTGAGTGAATAAGGCGCCACCCTTGTGGAGGTAATTTAATTATCCGTACCAGACAGAAGTAGGCAGTGGTTCCAGTTCTTCCCGTGAGAGGGCGTTGAGGCCGATAGGTCAGCGGTCTGACGTGCTTGACCTCCTATTACATGAGTAGATGCAAGGCAGGTTCGGACAGGTCTCGAGGCCACAAGAAAACATGCGGCACAATCAGGCAATTGGAGTGTCCGACTGCGACCAATGCTGGGTTGGCTTAGTGCGGTCTATGACATGGTTCAAAACCAGGAGCTGAAACTTGGTAAACCATCAGAGGCAGAAGGCCGACTTCGGAATTCTACCCTAAAGGATCTCTAAGAGTCCTTAGGGGGACAGCGCTCTGATAATCTGCCATGTCCTGAACCGTAAGATAGCCGAGAACTTGAATCAGCATGTCCGAGAGAGGCAAATTAAGTAGAAAGTCGGATTAAAGAAATTTTACTCTAATGCGGCTTTTCTAGAAATAACGGGATCAGACTCCTTCCCCTGGAAATCCAGAAAGATGGCTCATAACACCACTCCGGCTGAAGCATAATTCTAAAGATAAATTAGAACACAGTCGGAACGTAGGAACGGGCGCCTGAAAATAGATGCCATGCCAGAATAGATGCGAAAGTATCTTTGCTCCCCAAGCCGCACAGACGTTTGTCCAATCCGATTCAATGGCCGAGTTAGGCTTTTCGGCATGTGACATGTCATTGCTTTGGTCAGTGGCTTTTATACCAGTAAACACTAGACTTAACGAGGATGAAAATTGAAATAAATCCAAGAGAATGGCGAGGTTTAATTAACAAGGCCGAAAAGATATCACTACTCCCAACGCGTTCCTAACGGCAACGAAATGTGCTGTACAACTCTTGGATGATAATGAACATAGGGCACATGTAAGGTCCGTCGCAGGTTCAAAGTAAGATGACACCAGCGATTTTGTACCTAAAAGTGACTCTGTCCTTGAATTGGAGGCGTACTGAAATTATTCGTTTGGAGATTTCGTCTATGGCGATATCAATCAAGGGCGGGGCGTTCAAGGGCGGAATAGTTTCTTGAATTTAATGCGAGAGGCCTTAGCACATATATATAAGGGCCGGTTAAACAGCCTTGTTTTTAATTAGAATTGCTTTGAGTGCTGGGGAGGCTCTCGAAGAAGCAAAAGTTTTTAGCCCATCGGTCCCTCCAAACTTCAGCAGGAGCAGAACCACAACTTTTAAGGTTTTAACTGCAG
Source organism: Spirometra erinaceieuropaei (assembly GCA_902702965.1). Classification (NCBI taxonomy): domain Eukaryota; kingdom Metazoa; phylum Platyhelminthes; class Cestoda; order Diphyllobothriidea; family Diphyllobothriidae; genus Spirometra; species Spirometra erinaceieuropaei. Next base: position 296,733 of record CACRXP010000769.1, read on the forward strand.
ATAGGTCTCCGCAACCAGAAGTCAGTCTGCCACTACCAACTCTGTGTACACAGCAAAAAATCCATGTCGAACTGAGTGTCAACCAGATAACCTGAATCGATAACCTATCGAGAAGCATTATGTTAAGCTGACAGTTTCTTAAGTGTGACAGAGGAGTGTGGAGTCGCATAGGTGAGTTAGACGCACAACCGTTGACCTAGTAAAGGCGATAACCCACACTTCGTTCCGTCCTAGTAAAATTAGACAGGTAGTTGACATCCTATCAGGCCTGAACAATCACCACCCGCAGGAAGAAAGGCGATCCAACGTGGTTTTACTTAGCGTTGAAACTCTGGAGTTCTCCGTGTTGTTTGTGGTGGAATTGACAGTTTGTTTTTAAGTGTTGAGACTGAGTTTGTCAACTCTCTTCACATAATGACGGATCAACTCCAAAACGTTCATATTTTTCTCCTGTAGTAAAACCCTTCGTTTACAGAACTTGCGAGAATAAGAACAACCTCCCGAATTCGGCCAGCTGAGTCCAGCAACAGTACACAAACTATCCCGCAAAACACATCGATAAACCTGGTGGATACTTCTGCTTCGTACCGTTTCGGCACACAGCTTCCAGCTGTGGTTCCGCAATGCGGCCGCTTCCCGGCAACTCCTTAACCGGCGAGCTAACCCAGTCCAGGGTGTCCGGCGTGTGCATGCCGTCACAGCCTGTAGTCCCGAACTAATCCCCTCACCACTCCAAAACAAAAAGACCTACGATGAAAGCGACAGTCCAAGCGGCTTTGGGTCGTTTTTCCGCTGGACAAGAAGACCCGAGGTGGAAGAAGGCGCAAGTGGCTAGCACAGTCCGACCCACAACTAGGCGTACCGACACACGCCCTGGTCCATAACGTACACTGGCCAGGATTTTACAAAACAGCAAAAAAGGCTGGTAGCTCGGATCCCAATTGGCTGCGTCGTCATGAAAGCTCTGTACTTATTGAGTTTCCTACTGAAGTGAAGACAGTTGCGATTCCATACGGAGTTCTGCAGTCGACCGAGGGTCCATCTAGTTTTGGAGATATGGTAAGCCATTTAGTCGTCGATTTCGATGCAGTGTGAGTGTGCTGCCTACGTCGGCGAAGTTGTCCACGGTGCGAGGAATATTGTATGCAACGTTGAGTAGCGGTCGATGCATGTTCATCGTTTTATCCGTGTTAATGGCCAGCTTGAAGTTGGCGCAGCCGGAGGTGATGAGATCCAGACGCCGCTGCATGCCTGCTTCTGTCGCGGTATTGAGCGCACAATCGTCCGCGAAGTAGACAGTGGACAGTAATCGTGTATATATGCATTGGGGCCTGCGTGCGTCTGTTATTGAGGAGATGGCCGTCTGTGCTGTAGACTATGCGAATCCCAGGGCGCTCATCAGGGTAGGAGTCCATCAGCAGGGCAGATAGCATG